>RJWM01016539.1:0-45196 GCA_004363535.1 Dasyprocta punctata
TGAACTCACAGCCTTGCGCTTGCGAGGGCAGGCGCTTAAGCCACTGAGCCAAGCTCCCGGCCCTGGTTTTTTGAGGCAGGGTCGCACTATGTAGCTCAGGTCGGCCTTGCGCCGCCTTGTGGCCCAAGCCGGCCTCGAACTCACAACGCTCCGCCTACCTCAGCCTCCCGAGTGCTGGGATTAAAGGCGTGCGCCACCAGATTAGAGTCATTTAATCTGGCTAATGTGACATAAATATTGGGATTCTATTAGGCAAGATTAAGAAAGTATTGTTAAAAAGGTATGTCCTTCTTTCACAAATGTCCTACTTGCAAGACACACCAGATGTTAGATTGTATCATGGTATTTGTATCTAATTCCTTAGAGAAAAATGATCAATACTTGGGGACCAGACACAGAAATAGTTTTGACACAGGGCAGTGAGGAGACAGTGCTACTCCCTTTGCAGAGAGAGTGGCATCCAATGCAGAGGTCAGAGGTCTCATGGCAATGTTTCTTAGTGTTTTCCAGATTTCTCTTGTACATTTTTCAGTTCTTCTATGCTTTTTATTCAATAAAGCCTGTTATAAATCCAAGCGATGCCATGAGATGATGCAAAGATTATTTTAATTACCTATTAGCATTTTAATAGCTATGCATAGACAGCATGTGAATGCTGACATGATTAGAGAGGTGACACAGTATCATTTTCAATGTCCTATTGTATTTTTACACACTGGTAAAATGTCACACTATAAATGGAATCATTAAAGGAATTGCCTACAGTGACAGGTATTTAGATGTGTTTATGCCAAGATTTTGAGAACTTCCGATTGATCCTTGTATTATTATTTTATCTTTTCTTAATTCATTTATCTTCAGTTTCACCTTTCTTGTGTGTCCACAGATGAGAGGAGGACATGCATGGTATTATATGATGTATAACTGGTTCGTAAAATATAACAGCAAGCCGGGCGTGGTGGTGCATGCCTTTAATCCCAGCACTCGGGAGGCTGAGGTAGGTGGAGCATTGCGAGTTCGAGGCCCACTTGGGCTACAACACGAGCGTAAGGCCGGCCTGAGCTACATTGTGCGACCCTGCCTCAAAAAACCAGGGCCGGGAGTTTGGTTCAGTGGCTTAAGTGCCTGCCCTAGCAGGCGCGAGGCTGTGAGTTCGATCCCCGGTGCCGCAAAAAAAATATATATATATAATAATTATATATATATATAACAGCAAGACCTGGAATCCACTTTCCCTCTTAAAGGCTACTGACTTTTTAACTAAAGATCGGTGGATTTCAGTGATATTCAACAGAAATGGGGAATAATAAAAAACAATATAACAGATCCTGGGGAATTACAATGAGGAGCACAGCCAAAATACAAATTTGTGGAGGTCATGGGACAGAGAAGGTGTGCTATTTTCATCATGCCTTGCACTCTTCTGATCTGTTGTGAATGGATCCTGTGGAGTTTAGGGGATAAGATGGACACATCTAGTCAGTCACAAAACTTTTCTTGAATATCCCAACAGTCGGGTTTAACGTACAGAATAAAACTTGATCAACAGCGACCTTGAAAGAGAAGGAGGGTAAATTGTGACATAAGCTGGTCAGGCTTCAGGTTCATGGACACCTTCCCACCTACATCCATCGCGATCTCTCACCTGCTCGCTCCAGTGGGTCCTGACCCCTGCACAGTCTCCCTCCTAGCACAGTTAAGGTGTGGGGCTACTTGCTGAAGCTGGTAGGACCTGTGTTAGACAGGTGTCTTGGTTACTTTTCCCTCCTTGCTGAGACAAAACACCTGACACCCAAAATTAGAGAAGAAAAGCTTTATTTAGCTTACAGTTTTTGGAGGTTTCAGTCCACAATCAGCTGGCTCCAAGACAGGGTGGCATGGCACTGGGGCAAAACTTCAAGGCAGCAGCTGAGCAAAAGCAGCCATAGTAAAAGGAGCAAGAGCAAGCCTCTTCTCCTCTCTTATATTGTACACAGGACAGCCCCTCCCTCCAGGGTTGGTGTAGCTTCACAAATATGCTTGCCTCCCTTTGCACAGGATGAGGATATTTACAATGTAAGAACCTTGGCTCCCTGCTGAGTCTCTCAGATAAACTTCTGACCTTCTCAAATTGACACAATGAACAGGTAACTGCTTGTGCTCTACACCCCAGGAGGTAGAGTTGCTGAGTAACTTAATTAAGTTTCTAGACCTCTCAAGTTGACACAATATATAAACCATAACAGCAGGCAAGTGTAAGAATGTGACAGATAGGAGTTGCTCTGCTTTTGCTCCATCTGCTGCATTATTTTAGATATTAGTGGAAAAAGAATGAAATATATCCATTACAGGGAGTTCTCAGTTAATGATGCTTCTGTATTACAGGGTAAGACAATGTTTCTACAAAATTGAAAACAACAGCAATCTTGTCAGAAGATGTGCATTTCTGGAATAACAAATTTTGAGAACCATTGTCATGACTTTTGATGAGATCAGTTTCCCCATCTATATAAAAGAGACAAAACCTGCCCAAAATTCTGCATTGTTTTCTTTTCTTTTCTTATCTTCTCCTCCTCTCTTTTTCTTTACCTCCTTCTCTTCCTCCTTCTCCTTTTTCTTTTTCTTTTTCTTCTCCTTCTCCTTTTCCTCCTCCTTATCCTCCTCCTTCTTCTTTTTTGTCTTCTTTATTTTCCTCCCCCATCCCCAAACTAGTAGGAATTCATGTTCTTTGCACCGAGGCTCCATCTGCAGTTCTTTTTCTTTTTTTTTTTTTTTTTAATTTTGAGTCAGTCTTACGAATTCACTAAATGGAACAGATTGGACTTGAATTTGTTATCCTTCTGCCTCAGCCTCCCATAGTACTGAGATTACAAGCATGCATCATAATGCCTGGCTACACAGAGTAAATGATTCATTTTGACGAAGTGTCTGCTACACCATCTGTACAGAAGAATGCAAACATAAGATATATCATGATTGTATTGATTTGCAAGAAAATGGGTTTCCAGCATAGGCAGCATTTATTGATTGATTGATTTTTTGACTTTTTGAGACAGGGTCTTGCTATGTTGTTCAGGCTTACTTTGAACTTGCAGTGATCCTCCTGCCTCTGCTTCCCAAGTGATGAGATTAGAGGCATACACCACCACACCCGGCATACACATTGTACATTTAAATGATTGTTGTATTATTTGGTTTTGACTATAGATAAAAGGAAAATGATCAGCAAGTAACCATGAATGTGTCAGCATATGAGAACCTGCTCATTTAATTTCCACTTTTCACATCCAGGAACCTCCAGATCTGAGAGACGGCAGTGGAGAACCACACTGTATTTGCTGAATTTGTTTACTTAGGACTTTGCAATAGAAAGGATGTGCAATGGGGACTCTTTGTGTGTTCCTGCTTCTTGTTTATGGTTTAACTGTGGTTGCCAATCTAGGGATGATCCTGATCATCTAAATGAAGCCCAGGCTTCACACACCCATGTATTATTTTCTGGGCAATCTGTGTTTCTATGATGTCTGCTATTCTTCTACTGTTTCTCCCAAGATGCTGACTGATTTCATGTCCAAGCAAAAGAGGATTTCATGCAATTTGTATGAAATTCAAGTGTATTTTTTGGTGCCTTTGCAGATGTGGAATGTCTCATGTGGGCTGTCATTGCCATTTGCAATCTACTCCTTCACACAATTTCAATGCCCAGGGCGGGCTGCACCCAGCTGGTGGCCTGTGTCTGTATCGTAGGCTTGGTGGATTCAGCCATTCACACCGGCTGCACGTTTGGATTGCCCTTCTGCACCTCACATGTCATTGGTCACTTTTTCTGTGACATCCCACCCTTGCTGGCCCTGTCTTGCTCAGACACATCTATTGATGAGATCGTGATGTTCACATTCATCAGCTGTGTCATGGGGAGCAGTGTTGTCAGTGCCCTCCTCTCCTACAGCTCCATCATCATCAGCATCTTTAGGATGAACTCAGCCAGGGATGGACACAAAACCTCCTCCACCTGCACCACCCACCTCACAGCCATGGCCATGTTCCACAGTGCCCTCCTGTTCGTGTGTTTCTACTGAGCCCAGTTACTCCATGGACATGGACAGATTGGCCTCTGTTTTCTACACGGTTGTCATCCTGACACTAAACTCCCTGATCTATAGCTTTAGAAATAAGGATGCAAATGGGGCTCTGAAAGAAACCAATCAGAACTACACAAAGTTCTGGGTAAACTGTGTTTCCCACACAAAAGATGTTTGAAGATTCTGAGAGTAAATCTCAAGTGCTTTGATACAGGTTCTCACCAGTACAGCCATCAAGATGCTTTCTGACGCTCTGTGTGTCTCACTGAGTATAATACTGGAGTTTGTCAACCTTCTAAAGTAATGGAAAGAGGATCATTTTGCCGTTTGCAGAAAGTACTTTTGTCACGTTTCCCTTCTTTACTGATAAGTACACCCCAGGGAGATACATGAGGCTTCTCCCCAAAGACCACCTGAACATACCATGTATTTGCAGTTTTAAAAGAAGGGGTGAAATAGTACAATTGCTAGTCCAGAAGGAAATACAGGGGGTCAAACTTTTATCTTCTCGGTTTCCCCACAAGTAGTGCTTCCACTCTATGTTGTCCATCACAACACTTAAAAGCAAATAAGTAGCAAATAAATAAGAATAATTTCTTGCTTAGACTCCAAATTTCATCCAGACATTGCTCTTTCTTTGCTTTTCCACGACTGCTTTTTGCTTTATGGTCTGAAACAGGATGTTGTTCCACAATACACAAAGTACAACTCCCTGACAAACTAATGCAAAAAGAGGCTTTATAAAAAAGAGAAAAAGAAATCCCTATCTTTAATTTTCTTGTACTAAATTCACCTTGCATAAAATGTATCTGTTCCTCTTGCCTTTGTCCTAGGCTGAATGCAGTACTTGGAAGAGTAGTTGATCTCAGACAAGAACACTTTACAATATTTTTTTTCAACACAATGCATTTTTCTAACTTGTTGATTTGTCCTAAATTCCACCTTGACTGAGAGACGCACTTTCATCAATATTTTCATGCTAAAATGTTTTATTTTATTTTATTTTTACTTTTTTTTAATTAGTAAACGTTTGCATTAGGTTTGTCTTCTAAGACAGTCATGATAATCAGGAATGTCATTGTGTGATGTGGACCTTCAATTTTAGGACTGTTTTCTCTAGATCATTCAGTTCTTCAAATATCTGAAAATTGCAGCCAAGAGATGAAAAGGGGAATAATATGAAGGACAAGCCCATGATGCTTTCTTCTCAGGAACTTATTAATCATGTCTTTGAATATTCCTTTCATTTCTATTTATCATTTTCCAGTCTCTTCAAGGTACCATTTTCCTTTGGTGTGCATGTGTTTGTGTGACTATATTTTAAGTGGTGTTGTGAGGTGCAGTATGGTCCCCGTCCTCTCCTCCTGCAGCTAGAAAATAAAGTGGTACCCCATTCTGAATAATGCATTGCTTGTGGTCATTGATAAGTGCTTGGATTTCAGTTAATGCTGGGGTATTCTACGGTAATCAAATTTAGGTATGCATATGTTTTTCACAGCATAATCACTTGCCAACTAACAGAATTATGAAAAATATCACTCAACTTCAGGTTCTTAAGAGTATGCATACATATTTCAAAACATCATGAATGAACACACTTATAAGGATAGGCAGTTTCAACAGGATATTTATCTTGCATTATTGACTGCACAGCTTAAAAGAAATAAAAGTATGACCCCATTTCTTAAATATTTATTTTCCTCTCTAACCTCAGTGACATTGTTGCAGAACCCGTACCGATCCGACAGGATGGCACACGTTTATTATGCAGGCAGGCTGACGGGATCAGTCCGAGGGGCAGCGGGCACCGCAGTCCGGTTGGGCTTTCGATAGGGTTTGTAAGCAGGAAGTACAGAAGCAGAGAGCGTGGGAGCTTAGGACAAAGCCTTGGTCATCAGGTGCTAAGCGGGCAGCTGCTGGGACAGGTTGGCGGGAAAGGATGTGTTTCTAGGCTTGGGAAGCACAGACTGCACAACTGGACGCAGCCGGCTTATCTTGGACTGTCAGATAAGAGCAGTTTAAAGTTTTTGAATTTCCATCGTATTTTTTGTTCATAACGTACGTTATTTACCACGAATTCTCAGTAGCTTTCCAACGACAGGGTACTTGATCAAAATCAGATGCCTGAAAGCACAGTGTACTGTAAGCCCCAGATACTGAATTCCCAAGAAGTGAATTTAGAAAATGAATCCTAGAGTACTGCATTCATGGTACCCTGTAGGGCCCCATGCAGAGGGCCATGACAGGAATGCACTTGGCAACAAAGGCACAGATCTTTGCTGGGCTGAGCCACGCCCTCGGACACCGCCTCCTGCAGGGGGTTCAAGGCAAAGCACGCGGGGCTCTTCACCCCTGGGATGCTGCTCTTTTCCTCCCTGCTGGGCACTCGCCCTGGCTGAAGCTCTGTTAGACTACTGGTCTCCGTGGACAAGCTCTTTCTCTATGAAAACACATCCCGCCGCATGAGAAAGCACTGCGCCTTAGACTCAGGATCCAGGATTTACTTCTTACTCCCAGATGGTCTGCCTTTTGAGCTCATTCTCTGTAACATTGTGTTACCTCATGTTTGGAATGAACATTGTTTAACTTTCCAACCACACTTCCTCTAGGCGGGAGACGCCGCAGCCACGGAAGCCAGCATCGCAGCATCGGGCTCCAGTTCCCGTCCACGGTTCTCGCCGCAGCCTTCCCCAGGAAGTGTGCTTGCAGAACAAGACGTTTCACACCTTATATACTCTTGAAAACACATTCCATGACCCAGAATTTAATTCAGTCAGTGTTTGCAAGTAATTTACTAATATTTTCTGAAAAATTCATCGCAGATGGTAGCATCTTATCCTCATTAATTGCACACAGAGAACCACCCTGGAGACTGAAAAGAAAGTACCTCGGGAGGAGGGACCAGTTTCTCCAGGTCTCTTCTCCCCGTTGTGCACGATCTTCACTAAAAACAATCTAAAGTAACTTCCCTTTTGCTTCCCTCAGAATGCAGACTGGGGTAGATACGGTGACAAATAAGCAAGAGACTGTTGGATAAGACTTAATGGGCAATCCTTAGAGAGGCCTGGAACACAGACACAAACTATGACAAGGACAAGGTAAGATAGAATATGTGAGGCTTCAGACTATGCCTAATATTTCAGGAAGACCTGGAGTACAAATTACCTTTGGAAATGGAAAGGGAATTCAGGAAAAATATGAAGGAGTTAACATTTGAGGAAAGAATATTAGAATGAGTAGTTTTGCAGAGGTAATTTACAATTTGCATGGGAATTAAAATCAATTGATCATGAATCTTTGTGAATTATATTTATTTTCTTTGACCAAAAAGTATTCTGATCACGTTGATTTGTCTATTACTGAAAGTACTTATGAAAAATCTTTGGAGAAGGAAGTGAAAAAATAAAAGAACGTGAGAAGTGGAAGATTAGGTGAAGGGTGAATCTTCCTCTGAAATAAATATTAAAAGTTTCAACTCTAAAATAAGAGCAAAATGAATACCATATAAGCAATGGGAGAGAGCCCAGGTGTAATACAAGGCACTCATGCTCTTCTGTATTCAGGAATCCTCTATCCACTGTTTTGTAGGTATCTATGTTAAATTAACTTTGAACAGAAACAGAAATCAAAGAATGTTTTTCAAATTGCTTGGCCCATTTCTTATATTAAGATAGCATTTTGTGGTTAATAATTTTACTAAAGGCATTCTTCACATCCTTGTTTCTTAGGCTATAAATGAGGGGATTCAGCATGGGTATAATCATTGTGTAGAACACAGAGGTCACTTTGTCGGTATCCATTGAATGCCCCACACTGGGGCGCAAGTAAATGAAGACGAGAGTGCCATGATAAATAGTGACCACCATCAGGTGCACCGCAAAGGTGGAGAATCCTTTCCTTCTTCCTTCTGCTGAACCTGTTTTAAGGATGGCTACTATAATACAGATATAAGAGAGGAGAACTGTTAGAAGACAAACAGCTTCCACCAAACTAGCAAACACCACCAGAACGATGTCAAGCATGTATGTATCAGAGCAGGACAAAGAGAAGAGTGGGGAGATATCACAAAAGAAATGGTTTATTTCCTTGGAGCAGAAGTCTAGAAGGAAAGTGTTAGTGGTGTGAATGATTGAGCTTATGGTGCCCCCCAAAAATGCTACAAGTGCAAGCCAGCAGCAAAGTCTCTTGGACATAATAACGATATAAAGCAAGGGGTTGCAGATTGCTATATACCTGTCATAAGCCATGGCAGAGGAAGGATTCTGTGTCAACCAAAGAGCAGAAAAAATACAATTGTGCAGCACATTGTAAGAAATGGTCTTGTCATCAGAAATCAAGTTCATGAGTAATTTGGGGGCAATCACAAAAGAGTAGCTCGTGTCCACAATGGAGAGCACGCAGAGGAAAAAGTACATCAGGGTGTGCAAATGGGAGCTGACTGTGATTAACAAAATCATGCCAAGATTCCCCATCAGGATGACAGTGTAAATGGAAAAGAATGCAGCGAACAGCAGATGCTGAAGTCCTGGATGGTCACCAAACCCCACGAGAAGGAAGTCTGCAGTCACAGTGCCATTCTCCAGCCTCATCATCCACGGTGCTCCTGCCTGTCGGGAGTGGTGATGGTGTAAGAATGGAAGTCATAGCAATAACTGGACTCCAACCACGAAAAATACAAGAAGCCAGAATAATAGCATGGTAACTCTAAATCTACTCCAGCATTCTCTCAGCAGTGAAGTATGTCCACAGCTTAGCATAGTTGAAATCATACTTTTTTAATTTTTACAATTGAATCAGAAATTTACAGTTTGTCTTGGAAGACTTTTATAAGTAAATGGACACGACTTGAGACCATAAAATAAATCAAACTCACATGTATAAATACCATATTTGCTCCTAGTGTAAGAAACTGAAAAAGAATAAATGATCCAAAATCTACAATAAATACTGTGTAAGGGTAAGAAACTGCTCAAAGAGAAAAAGTAATTGGGGTAGAGGAAAGGAGGAAAGAAGGAAGGTAAAAGGGAAAAGACATAAATTTGAACATACATATACATAAGATAGCTGACATGAATATATTATTAAGTGTATTAGTCATTGGAAATGAACAGTTAATACTCATATGATTAGGTCAATTTTACTTGTCTACATCTGTTAATCTAAACACCCTTTTGAAGGTAACAATGTGCAATATTACAACCATTGTCAAATTCCTATCATCTTGTTTTGTAAACCTATACTCTTATTATATTGAATTTGTTGCTGTTTGTCTCTTTTGCTTTTTGTTTTTCTTTACTGTGTCTTTTTTCTCTAAGAAAATAAATAAATAAATAAAATTAATGGATTAATTAATTAATTAAAAATACATCTTGCATATATATAGTGGTCACATTGATCATTACCCTCCTTTAATAGTTATTTTCAACCTTTACTATTTTAAAATACTATTTTAACACTGCATTCTCATTCTCAGAAAGTAACCTTCAATTTTCAGAGAAAAATGGTTAATAATAAAAAAGAATGATCACAGTGGCATTTGAATGCTTCAGTGTCCACCCCTCCCTTTATCCTCTGAGGACAATGAGCTCGTCCTCTCCACAGATAATCACATCAATCTGCCTTTATGTCTATTAAGGACCCTATGCTGCCCCGAGTGACCTTTGTCTCATGCACCTCCATCCTATAACAGAGCCTGAATCAACTTCACTTTTACAGACTGGAGCCTGTGTCTGCTTCCTTCACTTTCTCCACTGAATCACAATGTTTTCTCACAGGCGTCCACTCCATTTTCCCCAATCTCATTTCAGCTTACAGAAGTAGGACTTTTGTTCCAACAACATAAAATATTATTTTATTTAACATCGCAAATTATATTTTGTGCAAAAATTCAAAGACTTTTTTTAATACACATGCATTAATGTATCAAGTGACAAAACTCCCTTTTTCTTAACTCTCCTGAATTTTCTTCATCTATACCTCTCTTGGCTTCCCTTCTGATCCCAAAATGTCCTCACTAATGCCCTGTTACATGTGTTGGCATTGTCCTGGGGCTTCCTTCCGAACCTACTTCTTTGCTGTCCAAATGCTCTTTTCTTAGTTAATAATCCTGTTCCTTTTCTAAATGTACCACCTGTGCAATGACAGCTTTTCTATGTCCATTCCAAAATTGCATGTCGAGCTTTCAAAGAGTTATGGAATAGGCACATAAACAGAACAATTCCAAAACAGTATTTAGTTGATGTCACTTCCCAGCACCACAGGTTTTCTGAGATTCCTGTCTTATCTGTCATTGTGCCCTGTGATTTTGGTCTGAATACAGAGCCAACCAAATCCTAGTGATTCAATGAAGGAAATGTGGAAAATGTCAACGTTTCCTGCTTTATCATTAGTAACATTTTGGAGTGCTGGGGTACAGTTCTAGGGCTAGACAAGGGTCCTTTTGCTGAAACACAATGCTACTCCCACATTCTGTTTTTGAAAGTCATTCTTGTTCTTCCTCATTTGAATCTCTTAATGGTCTCTTTCTAACTGGTCTGCTATCTTCCTTCCAAATAGATTACACAAGCTATCCATATGTTTTCCTAGAGATACAGTGTAAGACATATTTAACGTTGCAGCTTAGGTTAAACTCTGAAGTGACTGTTTATGTCATACATGCTCATGTTTAAATATCTTCATGATTAACATATATTACATATGAAATCCAAATAGAACAATGCAAGAAAAATGACCACAGAAAACAAAATATTAAGGAAATTCAAAAAATCAGCTGAAGTGGCTTGCTCTCTAAAATTGGCATGAAGGAACAGAAATTTCTAAATGAATTCTATGTATGATATAATATTGCTATAAGCTTTAAACATTGTATTCTAGTACTCAACTGTAAGTTACTCCCTTAATGACAATGTCCAATGCCTAATAGTACTATTATTTGTGGACTGGTAACTGTTGGTGTCATTACCACAAGACAATAATAAAGTTATATATACATTAAGTCAGTCTTGATATTTAAATCTGTTGAAAACTTTTAAAATTAATAACATGTAATGAGAACTGTGCTGGCATTTAGATTTCTGTTCAGCACCTAACAATGCTAAAGGTCATTTTAAGAATGACATTTTACAAATTGGAAGGAGACAAAGAGATACAGGGAGATAGGAGAAAGGGGAGCGGGTGAAAAGGAGTTAAGTTGTGCTTTGCAGATGTAACAACTCCTCACAACGAATGTAGCCATCATGAGCTGTAAACATGTACAGTAAAAATAGAGCATTCAAAACATGTTTGTCGTTGCTGCTATTATTATTGGAAACACTAGAAGACTTTAACCCTGCAAGATGTGGGCACATTTACTCTCAAGACCTCAGCAATCTATGTGGACATAAGCAACTATAAAGAAGGTGCCCATATATAATCCCACACAGCTCTACAATCCAAGAGTATAAGCACACTTACCAGGTCACCAGCTTTCATTCACTTTCTCAATGTACTGCTGCTACCCTAGCTCATTTTCTGCCCCCAAAATGAATTTGAGTTATAAGGATCAATTCAACACAGTTCATTTCAACATTTAGCATATTGCATATTGGGCAGAGCTTCTGTGTTCTTAGAAGGACTTTGTGCCTCTTTTAGGCAGGCTCTGTTTTCCTTGGAGAAGAAAGATCTAGTATGACTTGGTCTGAGGACTTTGAGTCAATCTTTGTTTGATCTCACATCAGGTCACAACAACCAAATCTCTGATATCTAAATCTCCCAATGGAAAAATATGTGAGCAATTAAACAGTTCCACTAAGGGATTCATTAAACATAAAATGGAATGATGTAATATGTTTGCCTGTATCATGAGATTGTCTCAAAAACGTATTTAGATTTCCCACATGGTAGATTATAGAAAACCTGGGTTCTGATATTTGTGATTTCACTTGATTTAACCAACTCAAAGCAATTCATCAAACAACTATCAAAATACTGTATGCAAAGACATGGAGGGTTAAACTTGAAACAGGCAAAAATGTATCTATTTACTGAGTTATACTTGAGAGACCTCAGAAATCAACCTGTTGAAGAATAACTAGTTACAAATGAATTTAATAAAAATGATATGTACTCTGATATATTTGTCTATGTTATGGTTACATTCTATCCACACAAGGTCAGATTGAACAAGAAAGTCTTCAAATATATTTACTCTGTGGATATTTTGTTGTAGGTATCATTCTAGGTATAAAACAGAGATCCATATAGATTGAACTGAGCATTAGTAATTTTGCTAATTATATGGAATGGGAAAGCAACATAAGAAATTACATAAAGGTGGGAATGTCCATGGCATGATTAGATACTTGAGAATGACATTTAGAGAGAATGTGTTGCCTCATACAGAGAAATAAAACACACAGAGATACACGACTAGAAGTGTCTTAAATTCCAATTCAAGGAGCTTCAACAACTTTAAATAATTGACTCCAGTTTCTAAGTAGATATATTAGACAGCCTTTTGTTGTATGTGGCAGAATTCACTGTTTTCAAGTGTCTTAAGCATAGGTGGAATTTACCGATAAAGTTTTAAATGCTTTATTAGTACATGTTTGTGATACATAATGAACACATGCCTCCTGGTGAGCTGACACACACACACATTGCAATGATTTTTACTTTCCCCTCCCTTCCCCCGCTTCCCCACCTCCAAACCTCGATTCCCCTTTCCATTTGCATAAAGTCCACTGATCATTTAATTTAAAAATCTGGACATGGATCAGTCAAGAGAGGAACAGGAGTTCAAAAATGTATGGTAAGTTTTATGTCTTTCTCCAGCTCTCTGCTCTGCTTTCTTCTTTATTGACTTAACTCTCAGAAAAGTTCTCTTCTTGGAAAAGAAAGCTTTAAATCATTCAAAGATCCTGTCAGCACACAGTCTAATCCGAAAGAAACTCCTCTTTTCTCATTAATTATAGAAAAAAAACCCCAAGGTGGGTCACTAGCTCAGTGGTGTTGACCCAGAAGGCAATCACTGCGCTTCTTGACGACTGACAGTGACCTCTGGACCAAATGCCATTGGGTGCTCGACAGTGATCCTCTAAGACAAGAAAGGTTGCAACATTACAGGAAATCTAATGTGATTTTAGTAACAAAATGAGAAATTGTCTCAAACTCTAGAGTTTGTCAGAGGAGGAATGAGTAAATTAGTTAACAATTGAGAAAAAAGTCTGTGACGCTGCATTTCAGACCTGTTTTAGAAGCACAGTGTGTGCCTTAATTACCTCCATAGGTAACTTGGGGAGGTACCTATATAGTTACATAGGGAAAAAAGATTTAGTACAGTACTAATTTTTTTTTCTGAAGCTTCATTTGAAACAGTCCTTTTGTAACAATGCCAAGCAGTCTCTGCTTAAGAAAAGAATGTCTCTTTCTTAGTAGGATATGGAGACCAACAGTTATCCACACTAAAGGGGAAGTGACTGAGCCTCACCGCTCCTAAAATAAAATGTATCTCACATGGGAATTTTACATCCTAGAAACACAATGAATGAGGCTGAAATGAGAGAGTGAGTAGCTGAAAAGTTTTCTTCAACACAGAGAAAATATTGAAGCTTCCTTTGAGGAGACCAGAGATTTGCTTTGAGAACACATTGTCCAAAAAATGTACACTCAGGAAAATGCCATGAGGTGAGCAGGAGCAGACAGTGTTAAAGCTTGAAACAGGCTGAAGAAGTTCAATTACATGACAAATTAACAAATCAACATCAAAACAATGAATCTTAGTTACTAGGAGCCTGAGTGTACTTCTTTTCTAACGTTTTATTGAGACAAGGATAGAAGCCTCATTTAATCAAGTGCTTGCATGTAGAGATTGACAAAATTAAAATGGATTTACTAGGAAAGTGTCAGCTGTGCATGAGTCAGGGCTAGATGAAAGATATGGGCCAGAAAAATAGAAAAAGGGTGACAAAATTATTTTCTGAATATACATGCTAAATATATGAACAGAATCTTTTGTAAGTCCAATCACAAATTGCAATAGCATTTTATTTTCAGTGGACTGTAAATGTAGTTTAACTACAGTTGAATTTAGAAAAAAAGTCTGAGTCAGTAATGCAGGCACTTACGGGAAAGTTTATTAAATGATTAATGATGAAGAGAGACACAGAGATAAAAAATGAGTTGCATTAAAAAGATTATTCTAAGTATCTTGTAGGTACCATATGATTAATTTTTCTTGAGAATTTTGTGAAGTAACAATTATTATTTTCACCATTTTTTACTTGAGGTTGGATATGGTCTTCCAAAAACTTCGTGTGTTGCAGCAACTACCAAAATTATAAAGCAAACAAGAAAAATGTAGTTAGTAGTATATGTGCAACCCTGGAATCCTTATGTCCTGTATAAGGTTTTTGACAAATGAATGTTCTTCATTGAAAAATACAAGAATTCATTTTTTAAAGTATGTCATTTTCTTTAAGATTACTAAAACCTGGGATTATTGTGACTTCTTGGTTAATGTTTGAAAGTTTACAATAAACTAAATTTCTGAACCTTAACAAGTGCCCTTGTGAATATCAGTTTAAAACATTAAAAGTTGAAAAAATAAGACTCCGGATTTTGAATACACTGATTCCTACCTTTGTAAATTGAAGACACATGAAGATGAACGAAAAAGACTCACTCTTACATATGCAGCTGCTCGCAGTTCATGCCATCTCCTCAGCCCATGAAACACCCTATGCCTTCTTTCCTTTGGGACCCTTAGTTCTTTCAGTGTTACATTTTCTAGGAAAGTATTTTGGAGCCCAGAACTTTCCTAAGAGATTCCTTCACATCCTTGTTTCTCAGGCTGTAGATCAGAGGGTTCAGCATGGGAATGACAACAGTGTAGAACACTGTGGTCACCTGGTCAGCATCCAGATTATTGCCAGAAGTGGGCTGACAATAGATAAAAAGGATTGTTCCATGGAAGACACTGATGGCTGTGAGGTGGGAGGCGCAGGTGGAAAACGCTTTGCGCCTTCCCTCTGCTGAGCGCATCCTCAGGATGGTGATGAGAATGAACAAGTAGGAGGTGAGGATGATCAGGATGGTAAGGATCTCATTGAAATTTACCACAATAAGCAGCAGCACCTCATTCACAGTGACATCAGAGCAAGCAAGACTTAGGAGCGGGCGCAGGTCACAGAAGAAGTGGTTGATCACACTGGACTTGTAGGAGGGGATCTCAAGGGCAAAGCACAGGTGAATCAGAGAACACACAGATGCACTGAGGTAACAGCAAGCAACCAGTTCCACACGGAGCTTCCGGGACATGATGACCATGTACAGCAGTGGGTCACAGATGGCCACGAAGCGGTCATAGGCCATCGCGGCCAGGAAGAAGGCTTCAGTGATTACATATGTACAAAATAAATAAAATTGCACCATGCATCCCGGGAAAGAAATGGTTTTGTCGCTGTTTAAGATATTAGCCAGCATCTTTGGCACGATGACTGAGGAGTAGCAGAAATCTACAAAGGACAGGTGGCTGAGGAAGAAGTACATGGGGGTGTGAAGCTGGGAGCTGACCTGAATCAGGGCCGTCATGCCCAGGTTGGCCAAGGCGGTGACACCATAGATGGGCAGGAACACCGGGAAGAGGAGGAGTCTCAGCTCAGGGATATCTGACAGTCCAAGGAGGATGAACTCCATCACCATGGTGCAGTTTTCCTCCAGCATTTCCCACATCATTCAGGTCAGCAAAAGCAACTGAGAAACTCTGTGTTACTTCCAGAAAGAAACAACAGAGAAAAAACAGGCTAATTTTAACTTCAGGAGAATATAAAATTAATGTCAAACTTCACATTCATGAAGTGCAACTGAAACACAAATTTCAAAGTATTAAACAACAGTCAGAAGAACTCAAAATGTATATGTCAATGAATCCCAGTGGTGAAAGTTCATTTTAGCATCAGTAATAACCTTAAACAATACCTGTCATTCACTGCTACAGTGCAATTGAGATATCTTAGACTTAGGGGCCTGATGGGCTTTCACACTGAGAAATGACTTGCTGTAATGGAGCATATGTACTCCTATTCAATACAAATGTCACCTTGTTATATGCAAGGAGTGTGACAGCTGCTGTGATTCTCTATAATACATACTATTTTGCTGCTGCTTCTGCTGCTCAATTTATCAGTAACATAGTTTGCAGCAGACATGTTCTCATCAAGTCCTTCACCAGGGACTATTAAAAAATTCCTTTGAACTTAGTGGTTTCTGAAGACTGTCGAATTTAGAATTGTCCAGCTTAGCAACATACATTTGAAACATACACTGATATCCATAATCATTTTCCATATCAATTTAGCAAATTTTTAGAATTCATTAGTGGCAATCACAAAGGCCTATGACCATGGTGGCGAACCGGTGGTATGCCTGTCACAGTGAGCACACACAGCCCTCCATGCAATGAGTCCAAGAGTTGTGTTTTCCAAATTAATTCCCCCGTGTTCCAGTCTAATTGCAGCATTGTCACTTTGTGATAAATAAGTTTGGGTTTGTAGTTTTGGCACTCGGTTTCTAAAACTTTCACCATCACTGACCTAATAATGACTGACAAATATGGAACATTTGAATACAATTTGTAAAAATAATTAGGCAACACTTATTCAAAAATTTAACATCACAGCCATGTAACTATTTTTATTTAGATATTTTGTTATTAAGAATACAGGGTAATAAAGTGGACTATATTGTATAAATATGAATACTTATGTTCAGAAATACAGTATTGTTTGTGATATTGACAGTAAAAAATTACAACTAAAAATGGATGAAGTGCTAAACCATGGCTTATTCTACTTAGGATAGAAAATCATCAAGTAACTTCAAAATGATTCATCTGAAAAGCACACACTGTTAAGATGCAGGCTGCATACATGTAGGTGTAAATGAGAATGTGCATGTAGACCCATGGATACATATTGATATTAAATATCATCAACTTTAATTTGACTACAATCCTGATATGTAAATTTTCACATGTTTCACAAAGGAGTAGGACATAACTTTTTAAAATCTCTCAAAATTGGTTAGGGAAAGTTGCTAAATTCTGTATTGCAGGCAAGTCATGTGGGATCCAGGAAGAAAAAAGCCAGTACCTCTGAAGAATCAAACATGCTGCGACTGGGAGGAGCCCACCTAGACGCCAAATAGCCAGCTTTCTAGTAAGCTGCACAAGCCATGCAGGGCCCAGGAAGTGAGCCTCCCATGAGCCTACCAGCATGTGGGCTGAGAATCAACTCACCCCACACTCCAAGCAACCTGCTGGTTTGGAGGACAGGCTGAGTTGATGGCAACTGTGGTAGAGAAAGCAACTGAATGCTTGTATTGTTTGCTTGATTTTGCAGGCCTGGGGCCAGTGGTCTGAGCATCTATTGGGAGGATGACAGTATGTAGTATAGCAAATATGGGGGATTGCCTTCTGTCTTGTCTTTGAAATCCAATATTGTTTTACTTTATTCAATGTTCTTTTTTGATTGGTTTATTCTGTTTTGTTTTGGTTTGAGTTTGCTATATCTGATGGAATGGACAGCTATTATGAAGATAACAAGATATACTATGGTAGCCATTGTTGTTTTCCTAATATCCTGCTACAAAGTTCTATACTATTTTCACTGCTTTGTTTTGATTGGCTTTGTTTCATTTTGTTTTGCTGAATTTTGTTATTTTTAAAATAAAAACAATAAATTCTGTTTTGCATGCAAATGGAAACTACTATGTGGGATTTTTTTCCTTAAGGAAGGAATCTAAAAGTGATCTAATAACCTGACTGTTACCAGGATACACATCTCTAAGGCCCTCATTTGGGAGGCTGAAGCAGGGGCATTGTAAGTTTGAGGTCAACCAGGGCTACAGTATGAGTTTAGAAGAGACCTGTATTTGGTTTTACAAGATTGAGTCCCAAATTAGGGTATTTTTTACTTTCTTTAAATTGCTAAATAATAATCATACAGTGTCTGGGCACATTATGATGGTTTAATATATATGCAAAGTAGACCTTATCTCCGAACTAAACTAAGCAAAACTTCAGTGCTTTCATTGTTGTGCTCTTTCTATCTAGCAGAAGGAGAACACACACGTCAAGGACACTTGACAGTAAAAATTGATGGACAATAGTCTGGACAAGACATTGAGTTTGGTGAATTTCTCCATATCTGGAACAAATTTTAAAGAAACTAAATAAAATTTCATGCTGAAATCATGGTACTTTTATCTCAAGACTAAAAACAGATAATAATAGCAAACAAGATGTTTTCCTAGATAAAAGAAAACAACCCTTTTTTACATACAGAAAATGCATCTATAGTAAATCCAAAGCACACATAAGGGGATTCTTCTTTGCTGAGCAGAGGAGGTCACATGCTTGGACAGTTGATAGGCTCACGACTCCTCCCTCAGCACAAGGAAGGCAATGGAAACTGGTAACTCAACTTTCATAATAAGTTATAGATTTCATGCAGAAAGTTGGTGTGGCAAAAGGAGGAGAGAGACCGAGAGACAGATAGACGGAGACTGAGAGAGGGACAAAGAGACAGAAACAGAAAGAGGGACAGAGAGATGGAGACAGACGACAGAGGGGCTAGAGAGAGGGACAGAGAAGCTCGCTATCATTTTGTTTTCTCTGTATTTTTTGTACATACTTATTTCATACAATATTTGATATCACAGGGGAAATAGTTCTAATTTCTCACCAACTATCTCCCAAATAAAAGGCAAATGCTTTTTTTAAGAGTAAGTGCACAGGATAAGGATTCCTAGTAAGGTTCTCTAATTAGAGAACAAATGAGTTAGAGATACCTATAATTTTGTTTTAGAAAAAGAAAAAATATTCATTCCCAAGTAACCAGACTCTAGTTCTGTTGAGTAGACTCAAAAACATATATTTCTTTTAGGAAACCTAAGATGATAAATACATACAATAGAGACTTTGTAGTGTAAATTAAACTCCTGAGAAATAAGAAATAAATATTACTCTTGATAGCATACACCTCAAAATACTTTTGAACTGAAATCTATGTCATGGAATACTCAAAAATAATTAATCCCTTTGGAATATTATCAGGAAATTTGTTTTGAAATTACCCAAATGTGATTGTCTAGTGTACAGTAAGGTGAGAACAATTAATAATGTTGTATATACATTTTAAATAGGGGAGAGAATTGTCAATGTTCTTATCATAAAAAAATAAATGCTTGAGGTGAAGGACATACAAATTACACAATCTGGTTACTACACAATGTGTATATGTATTAAAACATCACAGAATGTTCATATACCTGTACAGTGGTTATTTATAAATTTAAAGAAAAAAATACCCTAATTTGAGGGTCAGTCTTCTAAGATCAAACACACCTCTTTCCAGGTTTCAATTATATTCCAGGATGGATTTCTACACCCAGGTATGAAATACGTTAGCCTCATTCATGTTGCCATTTTGAAATGGCCTGAATATTTTTGATGGACATTTTCTAATATGACAAAATCCTTTAACTCTGAAAGGGTAGACTACCTAAATTGCCATCAGAATTTCTTCAAATTCCAGAAGTTCAATGAATCTTCTGGCCAGACAACTCTAATAAAAGTACACACTTGCTGGATATTTGTTATAAATTAGAATCTATCTAAACCTTATGTAAGTATTTGCTCATCTGATAACCAGTCAAGAGACCATTTTTTATCATGCTGTTTGTACAAGGAGATAATGGAAGTGCAAGTGAGTTATAATTTGGGTAAAGTCCAAATAAGTTGCAGGCAGAGGCAACATTATGGTTTTGCTTGCTTACAGGAAAGTATGGAGAAAGGAGCAGATTCAGAGCCAGTATAAGAGCAGTGTTTTCAAAATGCAGGTCCAGTGTCACAGGTCCCCATGGAAGACCACATGAGGAAATTGTTCAAGGCCGCACTTCTCACTTCATAATGTCAATATACTCGTGGGACTGCACGTATCTCTGTGAGTCATTGGTTATATGCGGTGATGTCTCAAAATATGCATTTATTTATGTCCAGTACTAGAGTTTTGGACGCTGTACTACATCCAGAGTCCCTTTTTAATTTTTATTTTTATTTATTTATTTTTCTTTGATACAGAGCTTTGCTGTTGCTTAGGTGTTTGGGTTATGAAGTCTTCTCTGAGATTCAAGGCAAACTCAGCTGTAAGCACCATTTAACATCAGAATAAGGCTAAGCATCCCAATATACAATGGCACAGGGTAAACACTGTCATTTCAAAAGAAATAAGAGGATGGCTAGGGATATAGATCAGCGACACAGTATCTGCCTGGCAAGCACATGTTCTGAGTTTGATTCCCTGTACCCCTCCCTAAAAAAGAAAAGGGCATAACAAAGAATTGGACCCAAGCAAGACCCAAACCCAGCTGAGTTTACATACAAGATTTTTGTAGATCCAATCTGTCAGTTTTAAATCTCATGTGTGTTGTACCATAGACTATCACACTACCACATCAGAGAACTTCTGGAAACACTCAGAGACCTAGCTATGGTGACGCATTCCCGTGTTTCCAGCAATTGAGGAGGCTCCTGTAGGAGGATCATGAGGTCTAGGCCAGGATGGATCATTCAATGAGGTTCTGGCTTAGAATAAATTGGGAGAAATGTAGCTCAGCAACTCCAATATTGAGTCTCCAGGACCATAAAACAAACACAAAGCACATCAAATGTGTAGACCATATTTCAATCAAATTTTGTGCTAAAGTTTTATACATATATATATATATATATATATATCACACATACATAGTTTAATCACATTGCCTCAATTAAGTATTTGTTGGAACATTTTACTCAGCTTTACTTTCTTAACTACCACTCGATTTTACATATGCTATTTTTTTTCTTGAATAAAACTCCTTCAAAATTGAAAGGGGGAGCCGGGCGTGGTGGCACGCGCCTTTAATCCCAGCACTCGGGAGGCTGAGGTAGGAGGAGTGTTGTGAGTTCGAGGCTGGCTTGGGCTACAACGCGAGCGCAAGGCCGGCCTGAGCTACACAGTGCGACCCTGCCTCAAAAAAAAAAAAAAAAAAAAAACAGGGCCAGGAGTTTGGCTCAGTGACTTAAGCGCCTGTCTGACAGGCATGAGGTTGTGAGTTCAATTCCCGGTGCCACAAAAAAAAAAAAAAAAAAAAAAACACAAAAAAACCTGAAAGGGGTCATTAAATTTCCACCCATTTGCTTTACTATGGACACACTCTACTGATATGCCTTCCCATGACATCCTTCTACCATCTCTTAGTGGAGATAAATGTATATATGTGAATATGAAGAGAGAGAGAGAGACACAGATGGCACAGAGAGAGAGATTCACATGTGGAAGAGATATTGCACTCATTTGTTAATTGCACACTATTCACAATAATCAAGATATGAAACTAATCAGGGTGCAATTCCCCAAATAGAATGCAATTACTACGTGTCACAAATATATACTAATAATTTTTTTTTCGGCACCGGGGATTGAACTCACAACCTCGCGCCTGCCACGGCAGGCGCTTAAGCCACTGAGCCAAACTCCCGGTCCTGGTTTTTTTGAGGCAGGGTCACACTATGTAGCTGAGGCCGGCCTTGCACTGGCGTTGTAGCCCAAGCCGGCCTCGAACTCACAACGCTCCTCCTACCTCAGCCTCCTGAGTGCTGGGATTAAAGTATACTAATAATTTTTAAATATAAAAGAAATATGGAATCTAACTAAAAGCCCATTCATGGATTAATGGAGAAAGACTATGTGGTACATATGTATGGTGAAGGTTATGCAAATATCAAGAGAATAAAATGTTGTCATTTGCAGAAAGATTGACTGAATTGGGGACAATACATAAAGTGAAATAAGCTGGGCACCTGTATGTCAAAATTAAATGTCGATCTTGTGGTACTAAAAAATAGAACCGAGATTACCAGAGCCTAGAGAAGGTGTGCACAGTGAGAGTGAGAGAGCAGACAGTTAAAGGATAAATGACCACAACTGGGTAGAGAATGCGATGTCCAGTGCTGTATTAGCAGAGATATTTCTCTCTTAGCAGGATCCCTGTGCACGACAGTAATTCATGAAAATTTTTTAACAGCTACTAAAAAGGATTTCAAAGACATGATAAATATCTAAGGTGATATGTATGCCATTTACCACAAACTGATTTTTACACTTTGTATTCATTAGATAAATCATTCTATAAAATGTGCAATTACTGTGCCAATTAATATGTATACATGTATAATTTTATTAAAGATTGCCTAAGATAATAGCGATTAATTTTAGTTGTTTACCTTGTGACCTCAAGAGGATGGAGCAGTAGGTTGTCTCTCGGGTTCATGTCTCCAAGGCTGTAAATACAGACATAAAAAAGCAGGCATCACTCTCAGTCAAGAGAAATTATAATTCCACCATCTATACTGTTGTTTAAAGACTCAAAGGCAATAATGACATTAATTAAACCAGGAAAACAGCTGTAGAGCAGGGAAATTTGTTCCTTTAGAACTGGAATGTTACTGAGTAATACAATGATGTTTTTATGTCAGACTTGCATAAAGTTAATTATTTCTGACCGAAATTCTCCTAAGTACCTTTCTCCTGTGTTTTATCTTTATATTGTTTTCTGGAATATCTTTGGCACATTTACAGTGGCACTGGACTTTTTCCTATAGGCTTAAAGTAGTCTCTAGTATGCAATGTATCAAATATTATAACTGTCCTACAAATCTGTTTTATAACTGGTTTCACTGTTTATCTCTTTTCTCCTTAGAATAAAACTTTAAAAAGAAAATGCGACCATAAATAAAGGTAATTTGTACATATCTAGATAACAGATTTTGGCAGTTGATAAATGGATATAAGGCTACCACTCTGAGGGTCAGGAATCTAGACATAGATGTGTAGATCATCCTGCATTCGTATGTCATTAGAAAACCCAGTGTATCTCTGAAATCAAGAAGTAAACTATATGAAGTCTTTATTAAAAGTTTATAATTCTTCAGGCAATGTGAAAGGATAATTAAACATACCAGTTGGAAAACTTACTCTATAAAATTTAGAATTATTTTCAAGTCAGATTTACTGGGTGCGACAAGTGTACTGATTAAAATTCAATTTAGAATTACAATAAAACATTTAGTTTTATGGCAGCTAGCACTTAATGTCACTAAATGAATATGTGATATAAAACATTGTTGGGAAAGTTGTTTGTTCCACTGATTGCTGGACTGGAATAATCAGTAAACATTTTAGAATATTTAATGAACTGATGAAAGATATCTAAAAAGTATTCTGTGAAACATTAAATTTAAATAAAATGGTGCGAACTCATTTCCTACATATGCAAGCACCAAAAAGTACATTTGAGAATTTAAAATTTAACTACTTGTATATATATATATATATACTTTTTTTTTTTTTTTTTTTTTTTTTTTTTTTTTTTTTTGCAGCACCAGGTATTGAACTCACAACCTCGCGCCTGCCAGACAGGCGCGTAAGCCATTGAGCCAAACTCCCGGCCCTGTTTTTTTGAGGCAGGGTCGCAATGTGTAGCTCAGGCCAGCCTTGCGCTCGCGTTGTAGCCCAAGTCGGCCTCGAACTCACAACGCTCCTCCTACCTCAGCCTCCGGAGTGCTGGGATTAAAGGCATGTGCCACCACGCCCGGCTCAACATTTTAAATTGCTGGTATTTAAAATGATATCATGTATTTTATCTTGCATAGTAACATGGTGGTTCCTGAAAGATATTTTCATCATCCTCTAGATTTTACAAGGGACTTAAACTACGTATTGTATGTCCCCATGCTCCTCCTTTTCGATTTCAGGACTAAATGTCAGATTCTGAAACACGGAAACCATGTTCCTGTCAGATAGAAACCAAAGTGGAGTCATGTTCACCCTCTTAGGCTTCTCAGATTACCCAAAACTGCAAGTACTGCTCTTCCTGATTTTTATGGGTATCTACAGCGTCACCGTGGTAGCGAATACTGGGATGATTGTCATAGTCACACTGAACCCCAAACTGCACACCCCCATGTATTTTTTCCTCAGTCATCTCTCCTTCGCGGATGTCTGCTACTCCTCCATCATTGCTCCTGAGAGGCTGGTGAGCCTAATCACACGGGGCAGAACCACTTCATTTTCAGGATGTATAGCACGGAAGTTTTTCCTTCTGCAGCTTTGTTGTAACAGAAGCCCTTTTACTAGCAGCGATGGCCTATGACTGCTTTGTGGCCATCTGTAGCCCTCTTCCCTACAGTCGCCATGTCCCAGAAGCTCTGTTCTGTGCTGGTGGCGGGGTCATATTCCTGGGGGGTAGCTTGCTCCTTGACACTGACATGCTCTGCCTTGCAATTATCTTTTCATGAATTCAATGTAATCGATCACTTCCTCTGTGAGTTCTGCTCACTGCTCTCCCTCTCTTGCTCAGATACTTACATTAGTCAATTACTCTTGTTCGTTTCTGCCACATTTAATGCAGCCGGCACACTGCTCGTCCTTCTTATTTGCTCACTGTTGTCACCATCGTCAAGACGCGCTCAGCCAGTGGGCGGCGCAAGGCTTTCTCCACCTGCGCCTCCCACCTGACGGCCATCGCCATCTTCCACGGCACCATCCTGTTCCTCTACCGTGTGCCCAACCCCAGGAACTCCAGGCACACGGCCAGAGCGGGCTCTGTGCTTTACACGACGGTGATCCCCATGCTGGACCCCCCGATCTACAGTCTGAGAAATAAGGATGTGAAGGACATATCCGCAAATTAATGGACATTAAATCCTTTCCTTCTTGAGCATGAGATTTCAGTTCACTTTGGCTCTGATGTGCACATCATTTTCATAAAGGTTGATTTAAGGACGCCATTAAAAATAAGAGTTAATTTTGTGTAGTTGAACAGAAACAGACTTTGCTTTCAAGATAGTAACCTTGGCTATGTCTTTTACTTGTAGCAATCATCAGGAATTCTGTTGATCTTTAATCTTTTATCTGCTGATTTGGTATAACAGCATAGTTTACAGTGTGATTGTGAAGTTAACAAAGAATATCAATAGCATGTAGCATATCCTGAATAATTCAATAAATATCAATTATATCCCTATTATGTACAAGACACCTGAAGCTGACTAGGCTTTCAAAACAGAATCATGTGTTCCACATGTAGGAGTATAGATCAGATATAGTTCTTCCCTTGCATGATGCAAAATCCATTGTTGACAGAATGATAAAAAGGACATGGGCATTGCACAAGAGAGAAAATAGATTTCCTAGAAAGTTTCAAGAAGAGTAGTTGCAAAGCCACTATAGGATTTGTTGAAGGATGTTTTTATTAAAAAAAAAAAAAGAAGAAGAAAGAAAAAGAAAACTAATAAAACCTGGCCATGAAAAAGAGAAACAGCTGAGATATTCCAAATACATTTAATTGAGAAAGGAATTTTATTTACCATAAAAAAGAAGGTAGTAAGGTAATACTGAGCTAATAACTTAGTGAGTCTTTTAGTGTGTTCATGTGATGTAATTCTATTTGTATTTGTGGGCATGTTTTTAATGTATACAGATTAGTCAGTATAAATAAAAGTTTGACTAACATATATTCAATTTCTTGAATTTTTTTTAAAGGAGCAACAGCATGGCCATGTTATAATCTATGACAGATTCCCCAAGTCATGGATAGACTGGTTCAAAAAATGTTACATACAAAATGAGGTTTATGTGCCTACCTGTCCTGCATTCTGTGCTGTTATTCTATGAAGACATCATAAATATTATCTATTATTTGATTATTTATATTTGTGCATGAGCTCAGAATCATTCTCAATAGACTTATTTACCTTAAGAGGAAAATGTTTGTAGTTTTCCTATCAGTTGAAAAATAATTTTCTATGTAAATTTCCTCAAAATAAAATCCAAACCAGGGATCAACTCCCACTTTTCATAAATAATCAAAACTGCCAAATTTCACCTGAGTAACTCACTTCCACTGAAATAACTTGTATGGACTCATCCTTCTATTTACTCATTATGTCTAGATGGAACTCCAAACAATCATCAGTACAGTAATAATGATAATATAGGTCAATAAGAAATGCAGAGAAGTGAACAAGTGACACAGCCACTTGTGGAAACTATTGGAGACAACCAAAATGTGACCCCAGGAGAGTAGTCTCATTAACATGGCCATGGCCCAAGTGCAAATTAACAGCTGAAAGCCTCCCTTATTCTACATACACAACTGGATACATGAATTCTTAAGTCTTTTCAAAATCAATAAGTGTAATATTGAAAGACCTTCTGTTCTAGACACCAACTGTATTGAATGTTAAGATTCTAGAGGGCTACTTGTGTTTCTACTCCTATCACTTACGACTCTAGAAACTGCTCTTGATTTTAGTTGGCTTGCGGTTGATCCTATTACTTTTATTTGTTTTAATCTATTTTTTCAAAAATCTACAAGTGACTACTTGGTAGGATCTTTCAATCATACCAGTATCAGTGTCCACAGATTTTGATACTTGTTTTTTCATTTGAAAATTTCTATAGTTAAAACAAATCACTTCAAACTTATGTGACAATATCTTTGAACTAAGGGTATTCTTACCTTTTTTATTTTGTACAATTTGTCACCTGCCAAATGTTTTTGGAGTCTGTTATAGATAACTGAATCCAATAAGCAAAATAATAGTTGAATTTAAAATTACATTATGTATCTGTGCCATACTGTATAGTTATTTTTTCCTGAGAAATCAGGGAGGTCTATCTGTCAAAAAACAAAGGTGAACAAGGAATGGAAGGAGGGGAGGAGGAAGGAACAGGAAGGGGATTAAAAATCATAAAGATGCATTATGTAGATGAAACAACTATTCATGATGGATACAATCATTACATACTGCAAACATGTACTAATAAAAATAGAATAAAAATTTTTGAAACAGATAAAAAGACATAATATACTGAAATATAAGCACATGCATGTTTTATTATATTCTCCCTCTTTCATTAATAGAAATTGTTCTAACTGTACCTGTGACAGATCATGGCATTCTTAATAAGATTTTCAAGATTTACTGGATTATATTAACAGAAATATTAACATTAAAAAATAAGACTGACACTGAAAAAGTGCAGAGGGAAATAAAAATAAGCCTCCAAAAAAAATAATGTTCATATAGGATGTTTATTTTGATAATTGTTTACCTTTACTCATGTACATAGTACATGTATCTTCTATGGGGTTAAAAAAAAGAGAAAGGGAAGATTTGTAGCACTTCAAAATGCACACACACACACACACACACACAAATAGACACACTTAAACTTTCATTGTCTCTCTCCAAGGAATAAAATTAGCAATAGTAATGATAATAAAGAGAAACTCAAAGTAACATTAACACATTCCCATGACGTTGAATCACAGGAGGTACATGCATGACTGTCTCACTGGTAGGCATGAGTCCTGTTCAATGGTACAAGCCTCACAGTGGTGCAGTCACCCATGAACAGCTGGTTGAGAACATGTTAATGAAAATATTCACCACTGGGTTTCTGGTAGCTTTACTTATGGCATTAATGACACTTAAATCTATTACCAGCCTCCTCAAGCAACACAATTGCTCTAACAATCTACTTGGTCCTTATTACCTGAGACCATAACTTATTCTCACACGAAGACAAAAAAAAGCCATGTGAAACCCAGATACTGAGGTTGGACATCAGATAGGGAGGTATAAGAGTAGCCTCTTGGGGCATAGTTGGATCTTTGCTTTTTGGCCAATGGTGTAGTCACTGCCCAGAAGTCTTATGCTGAGGGAGAACTGAGGGACGGGTCTGAGCTCCCTTCCTCATTTAACTGGACACGGTGGCTTAGCCAGGTTTTTACCCAAGCAGACATGAGAATGAAACAAGGTGTTTTGGGGATCTGTCTGTCATCACCATAGGAAAACCTGGCTCACTGCCTACAGCCGATCTGGCCATTGCCTGTCTAAGGCGGTCACTACTGACCTTACACAAATACTGTGCTGGCCAGTCAGAAGGCACACACTCCTCCTGCTGTGGGATTTGAGAGGTTCTTTCTTTTTGTGTTGATGGGGAATCTGGACTCGCTTTCCAGGCTTTATATCCTCACTAAACTTTCAGGGATGCAGGTGACTGCTTGGCTCATGATTTGGTTTCCCCACAAGGGGCCCACCTCAAACACGCGGATGCATTCCAGGGTCCTCAATGCAGCAGCATGTGGACGGGGGCCTGGAGAACTGACTGGACATGGGCGTCTCCCCTCCTCTCTGCAGGCCTCTACGGAATGCATCCCAGAGTGCTCTGTGGGGACTGGGCCCCGGTGGAAGGGTCACAGCCCTGGGTGCTGACTGATGAGGCAGACACCATGGCTGAGGCCATAGGACTGAGCCCACCTCAAGCATCTCTACCGGCCTGGGTGGGCTCCACTGAGGTGCTGGCCGCCGAAACATCCTGCAATCATTTGTGTTTCATGTGGTCCTGGGTTTCTCACCTCTTTCTTGGTCTCCAGGACTTTTGGGGCCGGTCCTTAACACTGGGATCTGTCATTTCCAGAGCACGAGGTGAAATCCGTCTTTCACTTCCCGTGGTAACACTTGCTCTTGAGTTCCCGGTGGAATTCTCACATTCTGCCCAGCCAGCAGACCCACTCGGTTCCCACGACCTGCTTCTGGGCCCTGGCCGGGGCTCAGCTACATCCTGGGCACAGGGCTCCGCTGGCCTCTGCACCGCACCCCAGCTCTCTCCTGCAGACTGGGCTTCCGCTGCCTCTCTCCGCCCCTCCTGGGCTTAGGCTCTGCACTCTCCCCGCAGACGCCCTCAACCCGCCCCGCCTAGGAGCTCTGCGCCCAGCACAGACCCCGGCCCTCGGGGCGTCGCCGGCCACTTGAGGCCCCACGCGCTCCCGCCCGGCCCCGGCCCGGCTTCCTCTGACGCCCAGGCTGCTCCCGTCCAGCCCGGGCTCGGAGCGCAGCTCGGATCCCCTCGCCCGGAGCCTCCTCTTCCAGCCGCCGAGCTCCCCGGGCAGCGGGGCAGCAGCCCGAGCCCGGCCCTGCCCGGTCCCTCCCGGGCTCCTCCACGTCCTCCGCTCCTCCCCCTCCCCCGAGCAGCGGCCCCTCCGGGCTTCCCAGCCACGGCCTCGGTCCCCGCGCCCCTCTCGGCCCCTGCGGCCCGGCTCGCGGGTCCTCCTGGGCTCCAGGTCTGCTCCTCCTCCGGGGTCCCCGCCGGTCCTTGGGGGGTCAGCGCCGCGGCCTCGGCTTCGGCGCGGCTCCGTGGTCACCAGACGTCCTGCACGCCTCCTCCGGCTACTCAGTATCCTCGGTTATTTCCGCCAGGCCTCGGGCCCATTCGTTCATCCTCGGGACCCTCCGTGTCTCCCCGGTACATTCCACCAGGCCTCGGGTCCATCGGTTTATCCCAGGGCCCTCCCTGTCTCTCGGTTATTTCCGCCAGGCCTCGGGCCCATTCGTTCATCCTCCGGGCCCTCTGTTTCTCCGGGCGACTTCCCTCCGTCCGGGTGTCCCGCACGCCAGGGTCCCGTCTCTCGCCCTCCCTTTCCGTACCTCTGCGCCCCTTGGGTCCCTCTGCGCCTCCCCGGGTCCCTGAGCGCCTCTGGCTCCCCCGCCCCGCCCCTGCGGTACTCCCGCCCCGGCCCGGCTCCCTGCAGTCCCTGCTCCTGGCTCGTGGTGGCGCTGTGCTCACTCAGCGCTGCAGCCCTCTGAGAGGCGGGGACACGGCGTCTCCTCCTGGATGAGCTCGGTCATCGTGTGTGACTGTCACATCCGGCAGCATAGGACAGTCCTGCCAGGTGGAAGAAGCTGCTGGATGTGGCCGTCCTGGGTGTACAGCCCCGTGCTGAACATGCTCATATAAACAAAGAAAAGCTCAGTTGATTGGATTTCATCATAGTTTCAGAAAGTCTAACAGATGTCAGTACTGTTGAACCCAGATGGAATAGCAATAGCTCCCCATGCATTGGAACACAAAGTTAAAAAATCAAGTACACTGCTGGGCATGGTGGTGCACGCCTGTAATCCCAGCACTCTGGAGGCTGAGGCAGAAGGGTCGTTGCAATTTCGAGACCAATCTGGTCTACAAAGTGAGTGTATGGCAGGCCTGAACTGCAAAAAGACCAAAAGGCTGGGGATTTGGCTCAGTGGCCTAAGCACCTGCCTGGCAGGCGTGAAGTGAGGTCGAGTCCCGGTACCAAAAAAAAAAAAAAAAAAAGACAAAAAATCAAGCAACTTAAACAATAATGAGAGAGAAAAAAAGTAACATATGCCATCAGATAAAATAAATTCTGAAGTGTTGTCATGGCTTGTATCTAGATGCTCCCCCAGAGACTCGTGTAGTCATAAGTGGGGAGTTTGAAGGTGGCTGCATTACAGTGTGATAGTGGAATTAGATGTGTAACGCTGAGGTTAAGGGTGAGCTACTGGGATTAATGGTGTGACGCTGGGATGAAGGGTGCTTCACCTAGGATATGGAGGAGCCAATCAGTAGGTTTGTAGACGGGTTGGAATATAAAGGGCCAGAAATGGGGCAGGCTGCTGCTTGCTGCTCCCTGCCTTCTGCCTGCCCTGCCACACCGTAGACTGCTTCTCCTCTGGCCTTGGGGCCAGGTGACCATGGACTGAAACCTCTACAGACTGAGGACTGAAATAATTTTTTTCTCCTTTTACTTGTGGCTGTTGAGTTTTTGACTCAGCAATGAGAAAAGTGACCAAGATAAGTATCTAAGACAACATGATGGGCATAGAATAGGAGGACAAATTCAAGTAGGAACAAGTTGGCAACAGACATATAACTGTACTTTAAAGTCATTGACTGTGAGATAGTTTTAAGAGTTACTGCTTCAGTGGGCTATGATAACAGTGATAAACACACACGTGGTGACTGATCTATGGACAAGTTGACATTTGACAACCTGAGGGGAGAATTTTTTTTTCCTTGAATAATGCGTGACAATCAATGTTCATGTAGGCTCAAGTGAGGATTGATGTTGCCTGCTGCTCTGCTTTGTAACTTTCAAACTTTGTTTGTAAATTTGTTTGCAAATTAATAGAAGTGTTTTGAAAAATTGAGAGTCAAATATGCGTACAATAGTCTAAACATAAACCTCATTCTAACAAGTAATTATATGTTCTGCAACAATACTTATGTGCACTATACCCAAAACTTAAAATTCAAAGTATCATACTAGACTAAGGTCCAAAAAATGTGGAATACTTCCATGTTGAAATATTAAACAGGAGGAAAACTAAGGTCACTATGAAATATATGCTACAATTTCAATGATATATAAAGACATTCGTAAGTTATGAAGTGTGATTCATGAAACAAACACTACAGTATTGCATTGCATTAGTTTATCAACAGGAAATAAGTGGTCTTCATCTTTAAGTAGTAATCTATTAAAAAATAAGTGTCATAAGATGATAAAAGTCTTATTTTAGCTCTCGAGATTGAGAGAAAAGTGGTACTTACTTTTGGGGATGGTAATTTACTATCTATTGACATATATTGGAGTTAAGTGCTCATTTAATAAAAAATTTAAAATATATTTTAAATTTTAATTGGTAGCATCAGAGATTCAGGTTAATCCACAGTTTTCAGAGATTTATTTTGCATACATATTTAACTTCTATATATAATATTTATGTATAATAATATTATATATAAAGAGATTTTATATATATATAAAGTTAATGATGATTACTTGGGGAGAGAAATTATCAGATAACATATATATTTTAAAAATTTTATACATTTTTAAAAATTGATAATCTATCATTTATTACTTAAAGAAGTTCAAGGAAAATGGGAAGGTTGGTTTTATGTTAACTACTAAAACCTCCTTCCCTATATGGCTCATCAAACAGAAATAGAAACATGAAGAGATAGTTGATTTTGGAGATGTAAACAATGTGATTTAATGATATATTTGTGAGAAGCTAGTGATAACATGTAAGAGTTTTTTGTTTGTTAAAGCAACTAGAGAATGCAGTTACTGACAAGGAGTAGATTAGTTCACAGGGAGAATGTGTGAAATTTAATAATTATGGCCTTGAGTCAGTAGTTAGCATTAGTATTACGGCAAGTGAAAAGAATTCTATCAACAGTTATTATTGAAATATAATAAAAGTGGGGATGTATGTAGGTAGTATCTAATGTTTTTAAAACTGATTTGCTTAAATTCAGACCAAGTTTTCCTAATATAAACCCAAGGTCCTTATTCTACTTCAATTCTAGTATTAAAGTGAAACAAAAGATGATTTGAGATATGTGGCCTAAAGTATGAATCCAATAAAGGCACTGTCTGTGTTCCCTGAACTTCCATTAAGCACAATTTAAAGTAAAGTCACAACATAAGAAGTGAATTCCCACAACCAACTTTCTTCATTGTTACTTCCATCGTGTACAGTGGGGAGATATGAAATATACAGCAAAACCTTGGTTTGTGAGCATAATTCATTTAGGAAACATGCTTGCAATTGAAAGCAAGTCCAATATCAAAGTGAATTTCCCCATAAGAAATAATGGAAACTTGGATGATTTGTTACACAACGCAAAAATATTCATATAAAATGCTCACATTACAGTAAGATTGTAAGGGTACAATTATATGAATAGTAAAGACACAGCTATAGAATAATAAACTTATAGACATGTTATAGCAAGCTACAATCAAATAGGAGCCTCTGCCTATGCTCCTGCTGCCTGCCTCGTAAACACCCTGCTGAATTCAGTCAGCCTTGACTGTCTGGGTCCAGCCGCTTTTCCCCTGATAATGCACTGGGACAATTTGACTCTCCTCAGCTTATGTTTCCCTTAATTAAGAAAATGTATTGCTTCTAACTGGCTTCAACAACTTTGGTGGGGGTGAAACAACCCGGTAAAAGATACTTTTTGACTCTACTTGCTTTCTTTGAACCCCCTCTCCTTGTCCCCAGTATGTTGCTATGTTATGATAATTCCTTTTAATCAAATATATTAGAGTTACTTTTCCTGACAATATATGACTTAATTGAATCCACATAACCAATCATGTAATGCCTTGTACTTCCTGCTTGTAAACTGTATTTAAACTGGACTCAAAACTGGCTCTTGGATAGTGATTTGAGGTTCGTCCCAGTAGCCTGCTCCTGTAATAAACAATTGTCTTCTAACTCCCTGATGCAAAGTGTCTTCCATTTGGTTTGATGTTGGCTTTTCTGTAACAATGTAACATAAGATAACAAGGAAAAGTAAGCAATTAACCTGCACTTACCTTTGAAAACCTTTCTGAATGGTATGAAGGAGACAAGAAAGAGGAGGGTTATTGCACAGGACTACTTTCACTATCACTGAGGGAGTCGCTGTAATCTATTGGCTCAATGGAATCTTTTTCTTTCTGTGGAACTTTAACAAGGACTCTATTCAGGGACACTTGCTTCTGTCTCCTTTTGAAGATTTCATGGAAATGTGACATTGTATTATTGTTAAACAGATTCATCACTCACTCTGTTACAGCCTTATTTGAGTGATGTTTTTCCATGAGATTCCCACTATTTCCCACATTTTATGCATCTCCCTAGTCTTATTCAAAGTGAAGAATCAAAGAACATTTTTCTCCTCCTCTTCAGCAGATGAGATCTCCTCATAACCCCTTGCTGTTGGGAGACAAACACCACAATTCCAGAGACAGAGACAGAGAGGGGGGTGGCAGAGGCAGAAGCAGAAGAGGAGAGAAGAAGAGATAAAAACCACAGGCTCAGTTTTGATTATGCAACATTCAGCATCATGTACTCCTCAAAATATCACCCATTTAGCAAGTCAAATTTGTGAGAAATATTTGCTCATCTTGCAGAGTACTTGCCAAACAAATTATTCATAATGCAAGATTTTGCTGTAATTCATTTTAAGTCTCAGATGAAATCTATAAAAGAGCAATATACTTGTATCAAATCATAGGAAATAATAAGTAGTTCTAAACACCAAAATCCATTGCATTTTCAATATCTTAATTGATTAGAATGCAATATTTAACTCACTTAAAGATAAATTATCAGCAATAATGTATATGAAAATAGGTGAATTTAAGACATACATAAACATGCATTTGTTTGATTACGTAGATTGAGAATGCAGTTTGGCGCTGATCAGCCTCCTGACGGTGTCTTTCACATCCTTGTTCCTGAGGCTGTAGATGAGGGGATTCAGCATGGGGACCAGGACTGTATAGAGCACAGTTGCCACTTTGACCAGGAGCCAGGAGCTCTTGGAGCTGGGCACACAATACAGAAGGAGGATGATACCATGGAAGATGCTGATGGCTGCTAGGTGGGAGGTGCAAGTAGAGAAGGCTTTTTGGAGTCACCCTTGGAGGGCATCCTGACAATAGTCACAACGATGACCATATAGGAGGCAAGGATGATCAGGAGGCTACCGGCTTCACTGACTATAGAGACTATGAAGCATACCATCTGGGTGAAGGAGGAGTCCGAGCAGGACACAGAGAGGACAGCAGAGTACTCACAGCCAAAGTGATTTATGACGTTAGACTCACAGTAGGACAGCTGCACAAGAGAATACGTGATTGTCATAGAACACAGCCCACCCCATGTATAAGTCCCTGCTACCAGGACAGCACAGAGCTTAGGAGACATAGCGACTGTGTAGAGCAGGGGGTTACAGACGGCCACGAGCCGGTCATAGGCCATCACTGCCAGCATGAACATCTCTGTAATCACACACGCACAGCCAAAGAAATATTGTGTCATGCATCCTCTAAAGGAGATAGTTCTGTCCTCCACAACCAAGATTTCTAGCAGTTTGGGTGTAAACACACTGGAGAACAAAGATCCAAAAAGGAAAGATGGCTGAGGAAAAAGTACATGGGTGTATGAACTCTGGGGTTGATCCTTCTGACCACAATTATGCCCAAATTTCCCACCAGAGTTATCATGTAGATGGTCAGGAATACCAGGAAGAGGGGTGCCTGGAGGTGTGGATATCCTGAGAACCCCACAAGGATGAATGAGGTCACAGAGCTCTGATTTCCCATATTAAGCAGCATGATATTTAATTAGGAAAAGTAGATGAAGTGGAGGAAAACTGAGCAATGGAACTTGAGAAAATGAATGGGAAAAACCTGGGCAGAGGCTTAATGTAAACCAGCAAAGATGAGTGTGGTCCGCTGGCATCCAGGAGGGTTCTGCTGCACCTCGGAGTAGCCCTGGGCCACTTCTGACATTTTGTACTGGGCACTTAGCTTTACCCTTCAACAATTCAGTGATCTTATCTATAAAAGGCAATTGCAAGCATTACTATTTTATACACATCAATAATAAATGTTAGTACTACTGAGAAGAACCAGGGTAAAGCATATTTTGAAGAAATCCAAGGAAAAAGAGCAAACTGAAACACATATTAAACATAGTAGCCATCTGATCATGGATGTGGAGTCTCAAAAAAGATCAAATTTTGTAACATAAATAAAAATATGGCAAATAATTTTGAGGGAGGACAAACACATCTTGTCAGATATACCCAGATTGGTGGTGAATTTTTACCTTTTTCTGCCACACATTATTAGTTTTTTTTCTGGTACTGGTATCAAACTCAAGACCTCATGCTTGCCAGGCAGGCGCTTATGCCACTGAGCTAAACCCCCGACCCTGAGCTAAACCACTGGCCTTTCTGGCACATATTATTATAAATAACATATCTGCTTAAGAGGGACTTTAGGTGGTTTGATCAGTACTTCCAATAATGTTGGTATTACTTCAATTTTATATCTAATGTATAGTTACTGATAGTCTTTAAATAATGAACTGTAATGTTCTCACAAACTATTTTGGAGATATCCTTAAGAGTTTAATATTGGTCACCTTCTTTTCATTATGCACTTGGTTTGTTGTACATATCATCTTAAATAGAAATAAATAATTTATAAGACATTATAAATATATTAACAGTGACATAATAAATAATATATCTTACCAAAAACTCCACAAATCTCTTCATGTTACTCGCTCAAATATGGAGGCCAAGGATGAAAGCCAGAATATATAAGATTCAAATATAGGAAGTCTCTGCTTTTGTTTACCAGCAGGAATCTGATTATTAGGTATTTCATATGATGAATTCTGAATACACCACTGATTCTGCAAGTGGTTGTGAAGACCCAATAAATATGATGTGTCCATCTTGAGCACATCTGAGAACTGTTTTGGATTTGTAGGCCTGTCTGTAACAACTCAGAGTCTTCTGTGAATTAAATATACTGCTACCACACCCAGGTCCAGAGCACCAGCGCCCCCATCACGCCATCCAAGACAAAGGGGATCAGGTGGACCTTTGAGAGTTCTATTCAGTTAGCCATATGTCTTGATTAAAAAAAAAGTCTTGGCTTTATATTTAGGAACTTAGATTATTTTTATCAGGTATCAGGGTTACTTTTCTCACATTGCTGAGACAAAATACCTGACACCCAAAATTAATAAAGGGAAAATATACTTAGCTCACATGGCACATGGCAGAGGGACCACAGCTCATGGCAGCATCCATCATTTCATCCAGAGTCTCTTCATGGCATTTTTCACCTCTGCATTTCTCAGTGTGTAGATCAAGGGATTCAGCATGGGTGTGATGATGGAATCTGACACAACCATCGCCTTGTCAATGGGGTAAGTAGCCACAGGTCTCACGTACAAGAACATACACGGCACAAAGAATAACACGACCACTGCGAGGTGGGAGCCACAGGTGGAGATGGCCCTGCGCCTCCCTTCAAAGCTGTGAGACCTCAGAGAACGTAAGATGACTACGTATGAGGCAATGAGAATAAGGAAGATCGCCATGTACATGACACCACTGTTGAAGATGACCAAGAGGCCCAGGGTGTGGGTGTCCATGCAGGCCAGAGCGAGCAGCTGAAACAAGTCACACATAAAGTGATCTATGAGATTGGGACCACAGAAAGGTATTCAATACATGAAGAGGAGCTGAATTGTTGCATGCAGGAATCCCCCCACCCAAGCTGCCCCCAGTAGCAAGGAGCATCTCCAAGGCCTCATGATGGCCACATAGTGCAGAGGCTGACAGATAGCCACGTAGCGGTCATAGGCCATCACAAGTAGGAGGAAGATCCCCACACCTCCCAAGAAATGCTCTGCAAAGAGCTGGGTCATGCAGCCTTCAAAGGAGATGGTGGTGGTCTCAGAGAGGGAGTCCACTATCAGCTCAGGGGCAATGACAGAAGAGAAGGTGACATCCAAAAGGGACAGAAAGGTGAGGAAAAAGTACATAGGTGATCTCAGACTCGAACTTGTGATCATGGTTGCCATGATGAGTAGATTGCCCAACATGGTGATCACGTACATGATTAGAAACATGACAGGAAACAGTTTCCGCAGCTCTGGGTTCTGTGTAAGGCCCAAAAGGATGAATTTTGTCACATTGTTTTTGTTTCCCATTACTCTGCTGGAAGAACCTAAAAAAAAAAAAAAGAATTTGAGAAATCTGACAAAGAAATATACAATTTATAACTACTGATTAATTGATTTCCTATATTTTCAGGGTCCCAAGGTAATTCTAACTCACGTATTTACTTATTTATTTTTAATCATTCACCATCCTAGAGTTGAGATTAAAGAAAACATGCTAATCAAAGAATTTACAGATGAGTACTTCATAAAGGCAAGGTTTACTCACGCCTTCTCTCTTGTCTTTTTACGTTGCTTTTTTCATTTTAAACCCTGCTCTTGACTGGTTAAAGTTGAATTACATGGAAGTAATGAGGACAACACTTGACCCACACAGGGATAGAACCCACGACCCTGCTGATATTAGCACCAGGCTTCAAACAACTGAGCTAACCAGACTGCTATTGTCACCCTTTAAAGTAGGTTTCTTACTTTTCTACCATTAAGATTGTTCTTAGACTAATCACATTCTTTCATTAACTTGCACATTCCAAACATAAGCGCCCCTACCACTAGGTTCATTTTGCAGGTAAATCAACTCAAAGCCCAGGAGACTTAACCCAGGTTTCTTACCTAGTAAGCAGTGAGGCGATAATACGGACTGCATTTTCCAAATCCAGATTCTGTGCTCACAAATAACAACATCGTGTTTCTGGTAATTGTGCTCAGAGGTGATCACTCACCAACCACCTTGTTAGAGATTGTGATCATTGCCCGGTCTTATCTTTATCTACCCACTGAAATGAATGTTTCTTCTTGTGCTATTATTCAAAAAAGTATGCTGTGCTTTTATAAATTTATATTTTGTTTCTAAAATTTAAAAGATCAATGTGCCCCTAAAAGTAGGGACTATAAGATCTCAACTGATATATTAATTGCTAAAAGAGATTATGCACTGTAAAGATCCAGCTAATTTTAAAATCCACAATAGAACTAACTTGGACCAGAATCAGCCTGATTCATTTCTTCCCACTTTTTTTGTTCCTCGTGTGGAGCGAAGGATTCCCAGTCATAATAATGATGAAAAAACAATATACTTTCAGGTTGACTATGTTGCTGGGGTTTTGGTCAGGGGTGCATGGTCTCATGCGGTAAATACTATTACTAAGCAAAATTAAGGCCTTAGTATTTACATTTCTTGCATGCAATTGTTTAACTGGTGTTTTGTGGAACAAGTGTTTTAATCACACAACTCCTCTGCTTTGTTCCATCCTTGAAAACAATTGTTGCAGATTTCTGTAAGGGACAAGTGGCAATTCAAGTGCACCTGGTGGCAGGTTAAAATGAGATCGAGTAGACTGGATTTAAGCATTATTTCCCACGTCATGGTCTCCCATTACCCTCTGTCTAGATGCAGAAAACCACATTTAGGGCTCTCACAGATTCTGCATAAGGATGGCTTGTATAATTATTTCATTATGTGTATAATAATAATAAAAAAGTACAGAAGAAATTCAATGCACTTGAATCGTCCCCTAAATATGTAGGGCCTGTACTCTGGGAACAATAATCTTCCACAAAACTGCTCCTTGGGGCCAAGAAGTTTAGGGGTGACTGGTTCAGGGGACAACTGTACCTGCCTCCTTAAGTCTTGTAACTTAATACAGAAGAAGAAAAGTGAAAATTTCTCCCTGACAATGAATGTCTGTCTTAGTTCTCTCTTCCTTACTTGCACTATTAATCATTTTTGTCTTCTACACTATATGTTTTAACTCTACTCAGTCTCAAGTACTTCCTGCTAGGACCACACCCTATTTCTTTCTTCTGGTGACTTTCTGTTTTCAGGGGATATCTCTGGACCCAGGTATAGCAAACCTTCCCTTAAATCCAAGACAAGATACAACAAACCTGCTTTGTAATTTCAATTTCTGCCATAGTGTGACTTAGAAAACAGGAACTGTAGCTGCTGTGTTTGTACCTTGTATTCATTCTAGGCAGGCTGCAAAGGACTTTTGCTCACTTAATCCTCACAAGCATCCTTTACAAACTATTATGCTTGTCTGATTTTTCAGAGCTGCAACTGAGACTTTGAGCAATTGTGCAACTTTTCCTTTACCCTCTCTTTTGGCTTTTGTTGCAGGTGTGTGATAATTCCTAAGATAGTTTATTAACTGCCACCCCTCCCAACACGTTCACTTCCTGCTTCACAGAGTATATTAGGTACCAATACAACCCAAGGCATTTTTTCACTGGAGGAACCTGGGTAAGGGGGCCACGTAAGACTGGTGCTGTCCCCTGCCTCAGGCTGGAGAGCAAATCTGTCTGCAGGACCTGGTTTTGTTTGTCAAGTGGGCTCAACGATGCCGTGTTCTGGCCATTGCCTGGTAACGTCTGTCCTGCTAGACATTCTGCAGCAAAATGTAAAAATTCAACGGTACCCTAACTTGCAGTTAGGCTGCCTTTCTGTTATCTTCTTCCATTGCAATGGAAAAGAAACATCATTTTAAAGAGACTGTGCAAGTGAAGACAGAAAATATTTATACTTAGTGCCTTTACTCCACTTGCCTCGTTATCACTAAGTATTTACAGACATGACCAGTACATCAAAACCTCGTTTGATGTGGCCCATTTCTTTGGATGGAAGGTAGAACTGTTCAATGTAGAGCAAAGCCCATATTCAGTATGAAAGAGAGATAAGTGATTTAATCCTTCAAGGCAGACCATCCGTCATAGAAGGAACGAGCAGGGGATGCTCTCAGCAGAGGGAGACCCCGCAGCAAGGTGCAGGAGGGCAGGAGAGAGGTCACGCAGCAGAGCGCCAGGGCTCCGCGTGGTGAGGAAGCCGCAGTGCTGGCCTGGGCTGCAGGGCTCGGCTCCTTGGCTGGAGACAGCGCTGGGCTCCCTCAGATGTGCATCCAGTTAGGGTTATGGAATTTGCAACTTAATAACATAATCATACCTCAGTGGGGCATGGCATGTGGGTAAAAAAAACCTATAGTTCATATTTTAATGAATAATTGATCTTCGATAGCATCTCGTTTCAATGTACAAAGATACATGCTCTTTTGAATTTTTGCTCCTCCAGCAATACTGCAGTGACAACTTTGCATGTTTGTCTCTGTGAGTGTACAACACGTGCACACACATTCACACACATACTTACACAAGCTGCTGGTTAAACTGATCTAAGCATTTCTCTAAGATATATTTTTGGACTAGGACTTCAGAATCAAGTGTAGGAGCATTGTAGTTGTGAAAGGGTACTGATTAGTTCTCCTTCTGACATTTATATATTCCCTTCAGTGATGTACTGGAGAGTTGCTGCTTCATTTGATTTTCTACTTTATACCCATGAAGTAATTTTTAACTTTTTAAAGTTTATATTTATTGTCTTAAAAGCATACATTATTTACTATAGAATAATTTAGGAAAAGTTTCAGCAAACATTTAAGTTATTAGATAAAATGCTGGGGCAATTATATTTGCTCTAAGTAGAATCAATAATCTTTCAGAATAAAATTAATGAAATCAATTTGCATTTGTCATAGTCAGGTTTTTGTCACATCTGTAAGGTAACAGAATATATGAATACATGAATATATGAGTGGTACGGTTGAGAGTTGAATTTGAAGAAAGACATCTCTGCAGCTGATATCTGTCTTCTATTTGAGAGTGTTAGTGTGTGTGTGAAATTGTTTTCCTCTAGTGAAAATCTGAGTACCTAGAATGGCTATGAAGCTCTATGATTACTCAAGTAGAACATGATGAATCAGTGGAAATCTCAAAAAACTCCCTTAAAATATCTTCTCAAATGCTTACACTTTTCATGGACTGTAAGGAACAGTTAGTGAAAAACAAACTAAGTCCATTAAATTTTTCGACACGGAGGTGATGATGGTGTTGTAATTGTTAAGAGTCAGAGTCTGTAATAACTTGGGAGTCCTTTCCTGGGATGTAACCATGATGCCTTCACAACAGCCGGGGTCTACACCATCAGCATCACCCCACTGCCACTGAGTGTCATTCCTGTGTCACAATTGTGGGTTCTTTTGAGAACCATACATTTTATTTACCTGTTCTAGGTTTCATAGAGGCTAGTTCATTTCAGTTTTTAAAAAAGTTGCTCAAAGGGTATAGAAGTAGAGCAAATAAAATTGCGTGGTCTAACTCAAGTTAAAACACAAGTATAAAATGACATTTGTAACTCACACATTCCTTCCCAAGGAATAAATATCACTAACAGATAAACCAAACATATGTTAAATGTGAATGACTGACATCCTCTTAGAGTACTAGTACTCTGTGAGCATATAGTAAACTTAATACAATTGATAATTTTTCATATTTCAAAAGATATTTCTATGCTATAATTCTATGCTAAAAGCAAACTTACATATTAAGTACTTAGCCAAATAATGAGATGATTGTTAGAAAATATGAATATCTGTGAAATACCCTAAGATCTTCTTTTCAAATTCATGATTTGCTCACAAGAATCAACTTCTTCAGTCAGTCTCCAAGCCAGGTAAACTTATTTCAGCTTGATGTTCTAATTGTGGAGGCTTCCTGAGAAACCAGTAAGGGAAATGCATCAAATTATTCAAATTTCACCAAATTTGAGGAACCAGGATTCCTACTGTTTTCAAAGGAAAACTTAAAGCGGAAACCTTAAAACTCTCTGAGGCTAAGGAAGAAAAAAATCGTTCTGGGTCACCAGGGATTTTCCTGCTTTCCAAGTAAGAGCATTTGTTAAAGCGATAGCCAAGTAAAACTTTTCTCAGTCCATTTCATCTTCCTTTATTAATTCTGCTGACTACATTTTTGGATCAAAGCAGAAGGACTTTGCTTGGGTTCGGAGGAGGGCCATCATGAAAACCTGTCCTCCTCTGGAGTCAGATCCAGGTGTAAGGGTGTGGAGTGCACAGGGGAGCAGGGAGACCCAGCCCTACTTCATCCTCCCAGTGGAATCCCTTGAGGCTGTTTCAACCCGGGCAGAGGTGTTAATTTCTCGCCCAAGGCATTGCCATCCACCCACTGTATTGGCAATGTGTTCCCAGGGGCAGGGTCATCTCTGGAGCAGGACCAACGTGCTGCTCCTCATGCAGAATTCCAGTTCACAACGTCAACCACTTGAATATCTGTTTCTTCACTGGGATTTGAGCCTCAATCACACAATCACAGCAATTTTACAGTGTCTAGAGTATAGGAACTAGAAGGAACTGGTGCAGAGTCTAACTCCAGATTCTATTTCTCATTGTCAGTGAAATTAGAAGATTTTTTAAATTTAGGCACAGAATGCATATAAATTACTTTCAGTTTCTTAAGAAATGGCAGGTCCAGGCAATGCTTTACAATTATAAAACAAAGAATTGTAACTCTCATTTCTTCCTGTCATCAATTTCTTTGATGAACTAACTGCCTTAGCATCAATTTTTAGCCTGGACTCACATCATTAAAACCCAGTCACGCCCCATATTCTTGGGTGGGTTGTTCGGTTTATGGAACTTGTTCCCTCTCTTGCTGTTTTGTAACTCAGCACACCCCACAGATTCTGGTTATGATAATAACTAATAATCCAGAGTCTTGTAAATTTGCTATCCCTTCAGTCTTGACTTTTTAAAAACATCCTAACCTATGTCCCACCAGGAAAACCCATGGGATGAAGCGCAGTGCCTTTAACCAATGCCCGATGCCAGGTGCCCTCTTCTTCCCCCTCAATGTTTGAGCTCTCTGACATCTGCAGACTTCACTTCAGCACTCTCTGAGCACCCTCCCTCTCTCACGGGCATGTGAGTAAACAGTTTAGTATGTGTCAAGCATTCTTTTTTCCCTTCTTAATTGTATGCTACACACACACACTCACTCACCAACCTAATCTTTTTCTTGTCAGAACTCTCTTGCACAGATACTCTTTTGGAAGAAATAAACTGGACACAGATTAGATCAGATCACATAAGAGAGAAAGACTATCTGCTGGTACAAGTAGCTTTGGTTAAAAAATGGAAAAAGAAATTAACAGACATTATTCTAAAGAAGACATAAATAACCACCAGATTATGAAAGATGCTTGACTATATGAACCATAGGGTACATATAAATCAAAATCACAATGAAATATTAATTCATACCTATTAAGGTGACTATGGTGCACAAAAGAAAATGGACAGAGAAGATACAAATGAAGAGGAATTAAAGAAGGAAGGAAGGGACAAAAGGAGGAAAGAAAGGAGGAAATATTTTTTTAAAAAGACAAATGATGAAGTAATGTGACCACTTTTTCCTAATTTTCCAAGTTACTTAAATTATCCTTGGTGACTGAAAGTGAAACTTCAATTGGATTATTCAAAATTACAGATACTCGTACACAAAATCAAGCTATGCTTCATTGCACAGAATGTTGAGTTGGAGTTTGAGGATATGAATTACAATGTGTCATCTCCTAATTAAGTATGTGTGGATCTAGTTGCATAAGTAAATTCTTCACTAATCATCTTTTGTCTTATATTCTCATCTATTTCCAAGAACAGATGAAAAGAGAAGGTCTCTGTAATATAACCTTCCAAATCCCTTAGTAGTGCATATATTAGCAAGAAGGTAAATTAAATCCAGAATATAAAATATAAAGAGTTCAGGTATTGTAACATCTAGCATTATAACACCTTCCAAAGTAAAGTGGGTGAATATGAATTCAGGAAAACTAGTGCAGAGTGCTAAATAGAAGAAAACAGTGTGGACTGTAGCTATTTACAGAAAGAAAAATTTTTATTCTAGAATACTTTAAAGGCTTATAAAATTAGTAATGCCTGCAAGGAATGAAGGAAGGAAGGAATGAAGGGAGGAAGAAAGAAAAGGAGGGAAAGAAGGAAGGAAAGAAGGAAGGAAGGAAGGAAAGGGAGAGAAAGAAGAGAAGAAAGTGGTAAATACACAAAAATATTAACCCAAGCAGCAATTCTTTGAGAACCAGAGCAGTTTCTTTTCTTTGAAACAAAGGGTGCTTCTAAGTCATTTTCCAAAAAGATGTAACAGTGATCAATTTATCCAATGATCAATTCTCAAATATATTGCAACACAAATGTTTTAAAATATTTTTAGTTGCTCATATCATTTACAGTAATGTGTAAACACTGAGATATTTCGAACACATTTTCAACATTTCTGCAAATAATTGGGTGAATTGTTGAAGTGTACTTCAGATTTGTTTTATTTGCTTTATCTTTAGCAGGTACACCCACAGTATACTAAGATTTCTCAGGCTTTGTTTCTACACATTTTTGTCAGTTTTTCACTGTGTCCAGGAATAAGTTTTGTACCATATGTGTAAGGGTATTCTGGGCACTTGGGGTAGCAAGTGACCAAAACAAATGACATTTCACACTACGATGAGCATAGACCCTAGTGAGGAAGACAGGGAGAAAATAAATACTAGTCCAGCAAGTGCATAGTGTATTTTGTTAAACGTTTTATATATGTTATGTTGTCTTGGTTCCTTTTCCCTCATTGCTGAGACAAACACCCAACACCCCAATATTGGGAAGGAAATGTTTATTTAGCTTAGTTTTTGGAGGTTTCAGTTCATAATCAGCTGGCTCCAAGGCAGGGTGGCATGGGACTTGGGTAATATTTCAAGACAGCAGCTAGCAAAAGCAGCCAGAGCAGAAGAGGAGGCAAGCCCCCTCTCCTCCTTTGTTTTTTTTTTTTTTTTTTGGCAATGGGG
>RJWM01016540.1:0-45252 GCA_004363535.1 Dasyprocta punctata
TCCTGCAGCATTTGGCAGGTCTGTGTATTTACTGACTTAAAAACGATATGAATATATTGATTTTGAAATTTGTGATTACTTTCTAAAGTTTTTCCCCCCATCTAAATTTACTTTGGAAAAAAATAGCCACAGTAGAACACATTGGCCCATTTTTGTGCCAAGACTTTCAGGGAAATATTTTATATGATTAATATTGTGTGGCTAATCTGGTGTAAAAAATCAATTTTATCCATTTTAACTTGAGAGCATGACCATCCTGTGTGAACTATTTAAGGAGTCTGTGACTTCACTAATCCAAAATTAAGTGTTTGTTACTGCCTCTATTTTTTTATGTACTGCATTAATCATGTAAATTAAAATTGGGCCACATTTTTTATAAGAATTAAATCACATTTCATCAGGGGACCTATATCTTTTATTTACCAGGGCATCAGATCTTGCCTTGGGCAAACTGAAATTAGTATAGACTTTGGACTTGACTCAATGAAATTCATGGTACCAAGTTGTGTTAAGTCTGGATTTAGTTTGAGAGCTTCTCCTCTGTCTGTTCTTTTAAACTCATTTATCCTAGAAGGTTGGTCTCTCTCTCTCTCTCTCTCTCTCTGTCTCTGTCTCTCTCTCTGTCTCTGTCTCTGTCTCTTTCTGTTTCCCACACCCTGCACCTCTGTCTGTCTCTGTCTCTCTCTGTCTCTTTCTTCCCCTTCACACTATTAGTAATCTAAAGAGAAACAAAATCTGTATGATTATTTCATTCCATCAAAAACATGAGCCATTTCTAACTAGGTTAGCATGTTTTTCTGAAATATTTAATAAAAATACTTTGGAAAATCAAGAAATGGCTATTTATAATGCCTGTACAATACTTCGTTATTCTGAGAGTCACAGCACCTCACAAATAACATAACTTCTACCATGGGAATAATTGACTCACCATGGAGGTCTGGCTCCCTGTCTCATTAAATCTTCTAGAGTTGCTAAGAAGCAGCTTGCAATTATTTTTCTCTCTGTTTGACTTATGTGGAGAGTTAGGCACCAAGCAGTTAGAGGTCATGCACAGAGTCTCTAAGGGAGTGCTGTTTGAATATTGGTTATTGTATCAAATAGTTGCTGGACAAATGTTGAGAGTTAATTCCTTAAGGCCATCTCACTGGGGATGAAGTAACTATATAACTGATCTAAAAAACCACTATACTATTTTATCTGCAAGATTTGTATGTCAAAAATCTGACAGGTTGTGTTTTTCTACAGCTCCTTAGAATGGTGAATGCTATCGATGAAATGACTTTAGTATTAGTTTGCATTTATTCCATATTGTCAAAATAGGGCAAGTAGAAAAAACTTGAATTTTAATTTCTTCATGACCTTTTAAGTTAGTCTTTGATGCTAGCTCCAGGGAAGTATGAGAAATGTATGGAAATAGTTTCAGTTGAGTAAATGCTGTACTTTATAACTTTTCTCTGTTATGGAAGGTTACTAAGGGACAGGTACAGGAAAAGCCTTAGTGTCACAACTTCATTCTATAACTGAAAAAAATACGAAGCATATTCTGACCAACAGTTTTTCCAGATAATGTTCAGAGTTTATGTTAAAAACAATTCTATTTAGCTATTATAAAGACTGTCACACCAAATTCTTGAGCATTCATCCATCTAGTGTAACCACTTTTAATTCATTCCTTTAACAGATGCTCCTTGAAAACCAACTGTGTGTCAGATATGGTACTGGATAAACTGGAAAAAGAGCTTAGTTCTCATTCTAGTGTTTATCTCTGTGGATTTTCTAGCAGTAGTTAATGTGTATCAGAATCATGTGAGGTTCTTTTTCAAAATGTATAGTTGACACCTAGACATTTTTCTGCAACAAGAGTCAATCAAAATACAGAGGAAAGGGAAGGAGAACATTTTGAGTAAAGCCCTTTCAGCTAATTTTTTCAATTTTTTTCATTATGGAAACTTTCATGCATTCAAAAAGCTGAAATACTATGATGCAGACTTAGATACTTGGCACATATTCTTAGCAGTTACCAAGATTTTGCCACATTTGCTGTGTTTGTCTTATGTGTTGTGTGCATGTTGTCCTCAAATTTTGATGCAAGAGCATGACTAGAATCTTGCCCCAAGTAGAGTATCTCTGGCACAGTAGATTATTATTAATTATGTGTGATTTCATTGAGGAGTTAGGAAGTCAGTAGTTGGGGCATACCAAAGTTGGATTTCCCCTTGGTAGCCTCTGTACTCATTGTGGTGTGTGCTAGTCAAGATTGCTATAGAGATTATCTAGATTATCAAATACAGTTTTGATTTATGTCATGACACATTTAATGAGATGGTCTTGTTTGTTTTTGGTGAATGCTGGATTTTATTAAAATATAGCAGGTAGGTACATGACAGGCACTCCTGATATTAATACATTCATTCCAGCCTTTTTGTGTGTACTCTCTTTACATCTGTTATGGTTTGTGTCTAGATGTCCCCACAAAGCTTCATGCAGTCATGAGGACAGACTTCTAGAGTTTGTGACTGATTCATGGTTGAATACTGAGATTATGGGTGTGACCTACACACAATGTAAGGGACAGAAAGAATCTTCTCTCTACATCCCTCCCTTTTTGCTCTTGTTGTATTTGCTGTTTTCTGCCACCATGAACTGTCGCCCTCTGCCATGAGCCACCCTGCCTTGGAGTCAGCTAATTATGAACTGAAACCTCCACAAACTGTGATCTAAATAAACCTTTCCTTCCTTAATTTGGGGCATTGGATATTTTGTCTCAGCAATGAGAAAAAAGTAACCAAAACAACTTCCATTCATTTTGACCTCTCTTTGCCTTTATATACAAACCATACTTTCCACCCTACAACTCAAAATATATAAAATATTATTTCATTTGAATTCCAGATTTCATATTTTTTGGAGAAAAATCAATTCAAATTGTTATTCTGTATATATACATCATTTTCTCCTTTTCCTTTCAAAACTTTTACTTTATTTTTATCAAACCTAGGCATGCATTTTTATAATTGATGTCGTTCAACAATTCATGAGCATATTAAATTTGAAAATGTACATATTTTGCAAATTAAAGAATGTTGTCAGCTATTTATGCAGATTTTTTTCCCTACCATATTCTCTTATTCTCTACCCTCTGGTAGTCCAAAGAAAATTTGTATTAGACCTTCTTGTATTGCTCACAACAGTGAGGTGTGATGGCATATGCCTGTAATCCCAGCACTCAGGAGGCTGAGGCAGGAGAATCTCTGAGTGTTCAAGGCCAGGCTGGGCTACATAGTGATATTGTTCACAAGGTCCATAAAACTGCTTCTTTTAAAAATCTTATCTATCTTCTTTGATTGTTAATTTCTGTTGATCTTTTCCCAGTAATCTTTTGTCCTCCATTTTGCTCTTAAGCCTATCTTGTAAGCTTTTTATTTCAGATACTGAATTTTCAGTTCTAAAATTTACATTTACTGTTTTATGTATTTCTCTGCTGAGGTTTCCTCTCCTTTTATTTTTTTATTGGTTACAAGCATATTTTCCCTTCACTGAGTGTAATTATAATGGCTTTACAGTTCTATTATTTCTTATATTTGGATCATATTAAGGTTGATCTCTGTTGATTGTCTGTTCCTTGGGAGTGGGTCACATTTTCCTGATTCTTCATTTATCAGGTAATTTTGCATCACAGTCATTGTAAATGTTTTCTTGTGGAGGGGGAAGTATGTTTTCATTTATTCTCTAGTGCCTCCAGTGCATTTTGTCCACAGTTTAAGATTCTGTGAAACCATTAGTCCATTAAGAATGTTCTGTGCATTGACTATCTCACCTCCCGATATGCTTCTTTATCCTTTAAGTGCCCCTGAGATTTTCTGCTAAACTATAGACCTGCATTACCATTCAGAAAGAAATTTCCTCATGTCTCAAGCCAGGTGAAGTTAATCAGAGCTGCCACAGTAAAATAGTGATAAAGATGAAGTTTGTCACACTCACACCAGTGTATCTTCCTCCATGGCTACCAGTGAGACACAGTGTTTTGTCACTAGAGACGAAAGTATTTACATGTGTTTAATGACAAGCATCACCACTGCCATCTCATCAAGACCAGAGGGAGAGAGGAAAATCACACAAGAAGACACACACTGATAAACACAATATGTAAGATTAGACAAAGGAAAGCTCTAATGCTACAGATGTGTGTATTTGTGTACATGGACCAAAAGAGAACGAGAGTTAAAAAGAAATGGAGGTAAGAGGGCAGGGAGCCAACTGTTCCCACCTTTGTGCTGAGTCTTTAATATCTCTATAATCTTCAGAACAACTCTGTAAAATGAGCTATTACAGAAATACTACATTTCTTTTTATTTGAGAGCCTCAGAAACTGAAAAAATGCAGACAATTTTCTCCACATACAACCTTATAAATGGCTAGGCAGAAAAGAAAATGTCCTTTTTTTTTCTGAGGTTAATTACAGTCGCCTGAAAGTCCTCAGGGAGCATTGGGGAGTAGCAAACATCTTTCTAGGTTCTGCCATGTTCCTGGATGAGAACCTCAGGCACCTGGCTTGGAAAAATTGGCTAAAAGGCTGTACCACAACCCTTTCATATGTTTTAGTCCTTTGCTCTTTTCAGAAGGCAAGTTTGATTTGATTTTAAGTTTTAGCTTAGTTCAGCTGTGATAAGACCTTCACCTCCCAACTTCCCATTCCCTCTTCTACCCTAACCCTGATTCCTCTTTCAGTCTGCCTCCTGAGAGGCTTTTTTGGGGAAGAACCCTGAATGGAATTTGTGAAGGGAGGAGTACAAAAGCCCTCAGTCCTCACTGTGGGCCCAGCAGATACATTGTGACTTCCAGGAAACTGGAGTTAAGACACATCTAAAGAATTTGCATGCATTGTAGGGGAAGCAAAGTACCCACTCAGGGTTTTTTTCCACCTGTGCCAGAGAATTAGGTTAAACAGACGAACAAGAGAAGACTGTGTCAGATTATTTGATGCAAATTTTACATGGCACAGGGACGTTCATGAAGAAATGAAAACCCACAAATAAAATTAGAATTGAACATTTAAATACTGAATTGGACAAAGAGTGGTTAAGTGTCCAAATGTGACAAGACTTGGACCAGAGTCAATAATTGGGTAAAGAAATGACTAGAAAGATAAGGGCAAGTTTAACATGGTTTGTTTGTACAGACTTTGTTACACTCCATTTTCTGTCCTGATAAGGATGATACTGTCGCTGTGTCATAGAGGGACATCTTTCACACAGGAATTTCATCTCCTGCTTTTACGAAGAGTAACGAGCAGAGTGAGCTTGCACTTGATCTTTTTCAAGTGCCTTTAATTCCAAATGGTCTCTATTCCAGAGCAGCATTTTGGAGTGCCATGTTCTAAACTCCTTTGGTGTAAAGTATAGAACCATACATGGCTGAAGGGGCAGCCATGAAGAGTGATTTGATTTATAGATGTTAGAGATTTTTTTTTTTCCCCAGCACCGGGGATTGAACTCACAGGCTCACACCTGCCAGACAGGCGCTTAAGATGTTAGAGATTTTGAAAACATTTTAGGTTAACTCTAAAAATAATTTTGACTGTGGGTTTTTTAAAGATGAAATGAATTATGAATAATTATCACTTGCTTGGTGAGTTTTATTTCATTGCAGCAGTAAAAATCTTCATGTATTTGCCTTTTATGTTTGCTGGTAATATGACTGTCAGTTCTCAACTAAAAAAAAAAAGGTGAGAGGAGGAAGGCAACATTGTTCCCACCTGGAGTCAAGATTTTTCCCTTTTTCTATTGAAATGAAAATCCTAGTTACAAAGAGGCCACACAACCAGAACATTAACCCAAACCCTTCTAAAACTGCTGATGAAATATATAAAGTAAAACTCTGTTACAGTGACCTAATGCCAATGTCCTTTACCATTCTATTTAGCTCCGATAATTACCTTGGACCTTGCATCACCTAACTGGTGCAAACTCAGGTCTGCCCAACGTTGGAGTTTGTGGGGCAGTAAAGCATCTGCACTGGATTAAGATGCTTTCAAGTTTTCATGTCTGTAAGAAAATCACTGCATGAGTCTCGCCTTCCCTCTATACCCCTAGTTTTGAAAAATTATCTAGTTAAGCAGGATATTATTTTATTCAGTACATGTGGGACATTAAACTTCTCTCCCCTAAAGGTTTAAATAAAAACTTTTAAATGTATGCTGCATCACAAGGCAAATCTTTTTTTTTTTTTTTTTTTTTTTTTTTTTTTGCGGCACCAGGCACAAGGCAAATCTTGATAATTTCTCTGCCCCGTACAGATTTCCCTCAACCTCAGTTTCCCATCCTTACAATGCCTACATAGTCTGTATAGTCCTAAATAGTATGAACTAGAACACCATGTTTCTCTGTTTATCATGTTTGCCCATGACAGACTGTCATAATTAAGTAACAGTTCCGAGCCATTGATATGGCACCACTTGAAGGTGAGCTGAAAAGGCAGAAAGACTCAAATCCTGGGGGAGGACCTGGCTCTCTTTGTTTTTAATTTTGTAAAAGAAAGGGAGGAAGAGAGGGAAGAAGGAAGAGAGGGAAGGAAAGTCGTCATTGTTAAATCTGCTGTTTACAAAACCATGGGCCATGGTGACCATGTTTTGTTTCACTTCTTAAAAATTGATGTTGAGTTTCACTATAGTGTAGGTATCAGACAGTACTTTAAAAGACTTCCTTAAGAAATTCATCTGTTTTTTATTTGTAAGTATTTCAGATTCATGGTGCTTTAAGCTCAGACCTCATCTTTGTAATATTACCTGGAGTCTGTAACAAATTGTATTTAATCTTGTGGATTAATATTTCTAACATTTTTGTTTCAAAAAAAATAGTACCTTCCAAACAGTCTAGTAAAAGTTATCTACATTCAGCTCTAAAATAATTTTCACTGTGCTAAAGAAATGAAAGATATTGACAGACTGTGTTTGCGCTCATTGTCTCTTCTGTCTTTGTGTCTCTTACAAATGGGTGCTCTACGCTCTGCCTTCTGACGTCTGTTTCTGATGCTTGCTTGCAAGATCGTACCCCTTGGCACAGGCCTGTCAGGCACATGGCACATGAACCTAAGGGTTCGTATTGCTTCTGGTTTCTACACAGCATTAAGGCATCAACCAGTGAATCAGTTTCCAATAAGGCTTGAGAATTATGTAATAAATTAAGGCACTTCAACTTAGTGGATATGAGTATCCAGATGAGCTCTGGTTTCAGCAAACTTCAGCATAATAAAATTTATAATCAATATTGAATTATTTTTCTGAATCTCTTTAAATATATAGTGATGATTAAAAACACTAGTAAATTAAAGCAACCTTCTGTGGTTTTTAATGTGAAATAGTTTGTATTATTCAGGGATTATTGATGAGCCACAGATTGAATGGTGTTGAATCACCCATCCCTTGTTAATATCTGTTATTATTAGAATAGTAATAATTTGCTGTTTTCAAGATTCTCAGTTTTTTCAAGACAAAATTCAACCTCAAAAGTAAACAGAATTAAGATGAACAATAGGTCAAAAAAAAGCATTTTTAAGAGATTTGCAAAGCTAGGGTAGATTTTAGACTTTGAGGTATGCTTATGCTTGTTTCTAGCTTTTGGTTTAGTTAAAAAGCATTTGTTAGGTACCTTCACAATGGTAAGAGGAGAAAAATAAGGCCCAGCCCTATACTCAAGTACATCACATGGTATAGTTCTGGTGTGTTAGATTTTTTTAAGTAATTACAGTACCATAGTAAATATCATAACATAGGCATATGCAGTTACCTTTAGCCATAGAAAGAAAAAAGTATCAGTGAATTGAGAACATTTGTCCAGGAATACTTCATGGAGGTGACATTTAATCTCAATCCTAAAAATGAGTAGAACTTGATAAGGCAGAGATGAGAGAAAAGATGTCCTTAGTAGAACTATGTTAACAAAGACTTGGATCTAAGGTGGAGAGGGTAGAAAACATTTAAGCATAGGAAAATAATGTAATTGTTAATCCCCACCTCTTAATTTTTGGACTGTTGCACTCCCAACACATTGTAAAAAGCTTGGTGAATATGAGGAACTAAAAGACAAGTAGTGATGGTAAAGACATAGATATAATGGCAAAAGCAGCAAAGCTGAAGCACAGGCCTAACAAAGGTAGATCTGTGCAAGGCCACATTAGGATTGTTTATACAACGAAGAGCCATTTAAGCATGTTAAGGGCGTGACATAAACTTTTGATAAATAATTCTGGTTTCCCTATGGAGAACAAATGAGAAGGAAGGTAGACTAGAGGAAGGAAACTAATTAACAGTCTGCTGAAACAGCTTGCCTGAGCTACCAGGGCCTTGACCAAGGAGGTGGCAGTAGAGATAAAGAGAAGCATATACATTTGAAATACATTGGTTGGTAATATAAACAGAGGTTTTAACTTTTTTTTTTTTCTTTTTTTGGCACCGGGGATTGAACTCACAGCCTCATGCCTGCCAGACAGGTGCTTAAGCCACTGAGCCAAACTCCCAGCCCTAGTTTTTTGAGGCAGGGTCGCACTATGTAGCCCAAGCCGGCCTCAAACTCACAATGCTGCTCCTACCTCAGCCTCCTGAGTGCTGGGATTAAAGGCATGCGCCACCACGCCCAGCGCATTGTAATATTTGAATATAGTAGGTTCTTGGCAAGAGCAACAAGATGGGCGAAGGCGGCGCCATTTAATGATGTAGGAAAGGTTCAAAGACAAGTTTCTCTTGGACATGGGCTTATTGACTTGCAGTGTCTGTGAGACATCTAAACAGAATTGCCATGTTCTGATACTCAGAAGACAAATCTGTATTACACATACAAAACTGAGTTACTGTCAGAGAGATGATATTTCAAGCTAAGGGTGTACACAGGATTGCCTAGGAAATGAGAGTTCGATCTCCAATGCCAAAAAAAAAAAAAAAAAAAAAAAAAAAAAAAAAAAAAAAAAAAAAAAAAAAAAAAAAAAAAAAGAACTCAGGGAGCCTTGACTAGTTCTAACACATAGGAATTGAGAAGCAGCAGATAATAAAGGAGACTGAGAAATGTTCATGAAGTTAGAAAAGTTGAGTCAAGAGGAAAAAGTTTTTAAAAGGAGAGTATGGACCGATTGTAAAGTGCAGCTTGTAGGGTCAAATAAGATAGAAGCTAAAAAGAATTCATTTGACTTTAGTGACCTAACAAGAGCAGTTTGGAGAGCATGAGGGGGACAAAAGCCAGTGTGGAGAGAATTAAAGTGTGATTACAAATTTAAAATGTGATGATGGTTTTCTGTACTGAGAAATTTAGCTTCCAAAAGTAGAAAAGAGATGGACTTGTGACAACAGTGAAAGTGGGATTAGTTCTCTTGATTTATTTGTTTAAGATGGGAGATATTAGAACACATTTTATTGTTCAAAAATGACTAAGAGTTTGAAAATGCAGAGTAAGAACTGTAGTTATATTTCTGAGAAGACCGCTGTAGGGTGATTGGCTCCTAGTTAGAAGAAGGGCAAGCCCTCTGTCAAAATGGAAGTAGAGGGTGGTACAGCGGGAATATTTGTAAAGGACATTGCTTTATGTTCAGAAAGAACTGAGGGCATCATGTTGTGATTAGAATCACAGAATGTTTTCTTTTAAACAATAGTAATGGCTTACTTTCATGGTATTTTAAAAATGTTCTTGATTAGTTATATAAAGGCTGTTTGTCATCCAGTGATCTCTGAGGGATTATAAAATAGCAACAAATTTTTGAAAGCACTTTACAAAATTAAAGAATTATAAAAATGCTAAGTGCTTTGTGTAATCATTGATCTCAATCTCATAATTTTTGAACCATTTTGCAAAATGGTCAGTGTGGATTTTATGTTCTGTATTTGTTCTTACTCTGTCTTCTGTGATGTTTTACTTTCTGATTTTTGTTTGCTCCTTGTGTGGGCTTTTGCCAGGTTAGCAATAGTAAGTACTGTTATTTACTGTAGATAAAGCAGAAATAAAGTGAAGCCAGATTTTCTAGCAAAAATAAAGGGATTTTTTTTTGGTTTATAATAAAAATCTTTTTTATTCTGTAAAACAAAGCATCTACTAAAGCTAATTCATTGGAAAAATTTATTATAGCCAGTTAACTATGTACCTTTATTTGTATTGTTCAGTGTTTTAAAATGCTAGTACCTAGCTGGATGTGGTGGCACATGACTGTAATCCAGCATTCATGAGGCTGGAAGAGGAGGATTGAAAGTTTGAGTTCCACCAAGGCAACTTAGTGACTCAGTAAACCTTTTCTCAAAATGAAAAACTGAAAAAGGGCTGAGGATGTAGCTCAGTGTGAAGACCCTGTGTTCAATCTCTTGTACCACACAAAGTGTATGTGTGGCAGGAGATGGGGAGTTCTAAATTAGATTGATTACATTGCTTTGGATTCAAATCCTGGCCACGCCTTTTATTATATAAATATCTTGGGGAAGTTTAAACTCTTAGTGCCTCTGAAAATGTAAACTGAAAAATGGTAATATTAGTGGTACTATTTCATAGGGTTATTGCCTAGTAAATGAGATAACAGCATAGCATCCGCCAGTGGTAGGCACTGAATGGATGTTAGCTATTATGTGCATGAAATTTATAGCAATATGAATCTATATACAAAAGGCTATTTCTTGTAGAATAAGTGCCTAAAAAGAATTAAATTTTAACTAAGGTACTGACCAGATACTTTTATTTAAGTACTGTCACCCATGAGATTTTAAACACTTGCCTGTTTTCTCTCTTTGAAGCAGTGTAATAGCTTACTTTTCTGAGTGCCAAAGTTACACTATAGCCAAGCAGTGCTACTTGTGATTCCTTGCTTGTCTAGAAAAGATTTTTAAAATCCCCTGGGAGGGAGGGAAAAGGGAAGGGAGAAAAATGAAAAGGAAAAAGCAAAGCGTAGCATAGCAAAATAAAGCTGGTCTCTTAAATGGACCCCCCAAAAAGTGTGGTACTACGTCTAGCCACCAGAGGGTGCTGGATAGCCAGTGACCTAGGCCTCTCTCCAAGGCTGAAATCTTGCCCATGTGAAAGGGCATTCTGTAGATGCCATTATTCATGTCCATGGAGCTCAGTGGTCTCGTGTTCTCTCAATTCCAAATACCACAGATCTGAAAATGACCATCTTCCTGCCTTCTCAGGCGCCCGTGATCCAGCTGGACGCCTCCCATGCTTCACAAAACTTTTAATTCTCTGAGCCAATCAAACTGTTTAACTTCACTCCTACCTTTTCAAGAGTTACTTTGGTTACAGTTCAGTTGATTTAGGATTATTTAATTTTATTCTATTCTACTGGCTCCACTTCTGCTACTACTCCTTAGGTAGCCTGTCAGTTACTTTCTTAATAGATTTTAAAAGATTGTATGAAAAAGTTAACAGTTACTCAGCATTTGGTCACTCTGCAAGGTTAAAACCCCACTATCTTTTAAGAGTCAATAAGCAGTATCTTGTTATTTTTATACTCAAGAAATTTTCCAGGAGAAGGAAGAACTCCTGTTAATGTCGACCTGACAGAATTACCTACTAGAAAATATGAGCTCTATAATATGTTTTTTAGTTCAAAGTGACACTCATTAAAGACTTATGAAAAACAATTTCTGATACTTGAAATTAGAAGATAGCTACCAAAATCTGCAGCTGCTTCAGTTTTTCAGGGCCTTTCTTCCTTCTTTTGGAGGCATGGTTCAGCAGAGCTAATGGTTGTGACCCTTAAAAGTAGGTAGGGAGTGAGGGCTGTCTGCTAACAGTTCTGGTAGTGAATCTGGTGAGATGAGGCCATGGACACAGCTGGGGAAAGAGAGCAACAAAGCCAGGTGTGCTTCCCACAGCTCGGGTGCTGGAGCCTCACCGAGTTACACCACCATGCGCTTTGGTTAAAAGAACTATAGCAGGGAAGGACTAGAACATGCGTAACCAGAAATAGGCTAGAAGAACCAATGTAAATTGGGCATCCAGAAGTGGACAGTTTCGTGTGAAACAGCTTGTTTTTTTTGCAAGTAATTCCTCTGTATGTAGTATTTCTCAAAATTAACTTACCCTTTCTGGTATTGTACCTGCACTCTGAATCTAATAAGGCAAAGGAAGACTTGCTCACACTATTCCTGTTTAAGAATGCCAGTATCTGTTGGCACTAGATACAGAGTACTCATCAGTGGGTCTATTGCACCATTTATTTGGAACTGAGAGTTATATAATACTTTCTAAGAATACAAAATAATTTCAGAATAATTATCCAGTGGGTAAGTCATTCTTTGAATAACAGTATATATCAGTCACTTGCTAACAGTATCTTATGGAAAGTTCCTCAAGAACACATTGACTTTAACAGCCACATAGCTATTTTATTATTTTTTCTGCAGGAGGTAAACCAACAGTATGTCTTTCATTTGGTTAGTAATTAAAGATACATTTTTCCTTTAATCCTTATTAAAGTGGACTTTTAAAAGGCTGAGCTGAAATTTCATCCTGTAAAATAAAATATAAAAATTTACTAGTAAAAATACCTCAAATTAATGTATGTTATTCAAACCAGAGCTCAAATTCTGATTCCCAAGTTTCCACTCATGACCACAGTTTCTTGGCTTCCCAGTTTATAGATGCAAAGTGAGATCAGTCACTCTCTATGGATCCTCTAGCCACAGTCTCTGCCTCTGCTTCCCTGTTCTTATTAGCAAGAAACCACTCTGAAAGCAGGTGTCTGACTCAAGGGAAGGTCACACCAAAGGCTTGCTTCCTTTGAAAGAGGTAGCAGCTGAGTCCAGCCCTCACGCTGACAACTTCCAGGAGCATTTGGAAAGGCACTCATTGTACTCCATAATATCAGAGGTAAAATTTCAGTGCCATGTTCTTTACTCAATTGGTTGATAATGAAAACACAATTTTGGAAAACTCAATTTAGTGATATTCTTAAACCAAAAAAGTTGAAGCTTTTATGAACCATTCATTTACCATAGTCATAAAAGTATGAAAATTATAATGTTTAAGTGATCATGTTTGTACATGACACTGGCATGTTACTTTATTTTCAGTGACTTGGGCATATTAGTTACCTAACATAATGATATAACCCGCAAATACTTTTATACTCTTCCCAAACAAGAACATTGGAAGTATGAAATGTTTACCTCTGAAAGTTGATGTCTCACTTACAGGACACATTGGAAGTCATAATTTGCTAGTTTTGTGTTTCCTTACTCTGATTTTCTACCTTCTTTTGTCTTATAGCCATAAAATTTATGAACATATTTTTAAACAAATATTATTGAAAGGACAAGAGTAGAAGCTGTCAGCTTCATTTTTACTCCATTGGTAGTTTTACTTTTAGGATTGCACAAGACTGATTATTATTAAAATAGGTATGGGTTTTGTATTTGAACATTTTCAAAAGAGCATCTTATACTTTTTCTCTTCTGTCTACCACTTAAGTACCTGAGCCCCTTAATGGAGTTTTAATTTAATTTGTACATTTATTAATAGATGGGAAACTAAAAATACAGTTTCAGCCACCAACGATGACCTCCTCAGATGGCTTCCTTGATGTAACGTTCTGCTTCCTTGTTAGTAACTAAGCTCATTGGCCAAGTAAAAATGAAGAACTTTGATCTAATTTATTATTACTTTTTGTAAGTTTCTTAAAAATCTATCTGCTATATTTTGAGTTCATATTTTGTAAATAGCTGTCAGACCATGATTCTTATTCCATAGTGTTTTTAAAGAACTACAGATTCAGATGTTTCAAAACTAAAGCATTAGAAATTGTTTTTTTAGATGTTGCTTCAGTATTAAAAATTATCTGTTTTAATCTGAATTTTATGATTTATATTTTTAGCTCACCTTTTATTTTAAAATTATTTAATAGATAAAAATGAATTTTTACATCATTGTGATATGAAGTTAGTGTAATTTAAATAATCAGAATAAATATTGTGATGTCATTACAGTGAAAAATTGCATAAATGGTCATACTTGGTGACATTAATAAGTATTATGCTCAGTGAACTTAATTCCATGTATCTTTACCCAACAATTGAATATATATTATTATCATTTCGAAGTATTTTTGGACAGAAACTATATTTTTCTGTGAAATGATGAGTCATTCATTATTCAAATAAGTGTATTTTACATGGAGAATAAACATAATGGAACATGGGTCTATCTTACTGTAAATGTAATTAAATATGTTGAGAAATACCTGGTTTTCCCAGGTACTCTTTTTGCTTTGCTTAATTACAAATTCACCTAATGAACACCACACAAACCTTTTTTTTAAAAAGGTAATCTGTACTACAAAGTGGAGGATTTTTGTTGCACAGTGCTACTAAATTCCACAGCAGGAGCTTTATGTTCTAAAAAGAGCTTCTACGAATTGAAGCCAGACACTTCCCCTCAGGAGTTACCAAGATCCCTACCACTTTTCACTCATTCAGTAAATATTTATTAGCTACCTACTATATTCCTGTATTCTAGGCACTGTGGGTATAGCTGTTTAGAAGGCAGAATCTCTATCCTGATGGAATTGACAGTCTGAGGAAATAGAAGGGGAATGAAGTAATTGTCCTTAACTGGATTAATGTCAAATGAAGGGACTTCCAGACAGTTATTTGCCAACAATGGTGGTGCCTGCAGGAAAGGGAGACTGACATTTGGTACCCCAGCCAGTTGCTTACTAAGCTAGTTGAACCGACAAAGCCACTAATGTGCCACTAAAACAGTACAGTGAGCAAGATACTGGTCGTGGTTAATGGGGTAATAAGTATATTAACAAAGACTCTGATGTCTGCTTGTCCAACGAGATTTTTCAGTTAGAATAATTCTATAGGTAAATTCAAGGCCCCCAGGATAATAGGACCATGGTGCAGTATGTTAGGAAAGAAGAGATAAGGGGACAATCCACATCTTCCTTGGGCCCCAGTGGTCCCTGGAGAATATACAAAAAATTTCCATGATCTCTGTACCCTAAAACAGGAAGTTAGAAGTGGTAATGCTGCCCAGATGGCTTCCAGGCCAGAGGAAATAAAGAAGGATGGGCATCAGAATAATGCTGATCATCACATCAGTAACACACATACACCCCTGCAGTGCACACATCACCAACCCACCAGTAATCAGCAAGACCAGGGAGCCCTGCCCTCACTGACCTCTGTCTCCTTCCCAACTCCTAGCACCAGAAGAGGGGAAAAGGTTCTAGAGACAGACCATGCTAAAAGGAAGGGGCAAAGTGAGTCATAGCTCTGGACTTTTAATAACTGACAGTCAGTGGGATCTACCCAAGATTCCTTAAGGGACATGTCAGGGGAATTTGGCATAATACAACTGAAAAGATACAATTGGAAAAAAAATAAAATATTTCAGTTTATATAATATAGTTCCACAGAGATTTGGAGCCAGTAAACTTATTTGTGATCTTCCATAACAAATATTTGTCATGCTATTAATTTTTGATGGATGTATGAAAATAATATTGATCACTTGATTTGTTAATTCCTTATTTTGTGGCTTAATTAGTGTTTTTAAACTGTTCAAAATGCTAATCAGAATTACTGAGATAAGACATCAGCCCCAAAGCTAATAAATAAAACCTTTTCATCTGCCCTTAATATGTCCAGAAAGATTTAATTTGGGGTTGGTTTTGAGATATTCAAATTTGATTGTCCTGGGGCCTGCCAAAATTTTTCTTTTTCTGCCTAGAATTTTAAAGTCAGTTACACTATATGTAAGAACAGATCTGTACATGAATCAAGTTTTTCCTGATGTTTTAAGCAGACAAAACTACTTACTAGAAACTGAAAAGCGTAAAAGCCAAAAAAATTCAACTGCCACTGAGGAATGCAGCTAAAATGTCATCATTCTTTTTTTCAGTGAGTGACCAGGATTTCTCCAGGACAAGATAATTATAGTAATACTTAGCAGTTTGAAGTGCATCTGCTAGGTTCAAGCTAAAAGCACCAACCAACCATGAGACAATGTGAACAAAGTCATTTGTATGTGAAGGAGCCCTGTCTTACTGGTTTTGTCAAAGCATGTTTTTACTGATAAAATTATAGACTCTATTCCAAAGGGCAATGTAGAAATATGTTTATTTTGCTAAACAGCTGGTTCAATGAGAAAATTTCCACTTATATCATAAATCTAATCATGAATAAAATATATTGATATCTTGTAAGTAAAATACTTTGCTAGGTTCAACCTAGAAATAATGTGAGATTTTTAAGTAATATTTCCCAATGCTTAATCTATAAAAAATCTGTTAAAAACTGTTTGAATCAACAGTTGGATTTTCAAAGTGCTTTTGTAGTTGTTAGGAGACCCTTGGGTCCAATCCAAATTTATGTTAGTGGGTTTGATGTCTTAGTGTGCCTGCATAAAGCCTCTAGCTGTGTGATCTAGGGTGGGTCACTAGGTCCCTCTGAATGTCCTTGCCTGTGAAATGGAATTGGTAATATCTGCCCACCAAGGCGATTGTTAGGATGAAATGACTTAGCGCACAGGACCTAGGACAGTGTCCAACACATTGTAATTCCCACTTTCCCTTTCTCTTTGATTGATATCTACAAGAAATCGTCTTCTCCCTTTTCTTTTGGGAATGAAAATCCAGATGTCTCAAGTTCCTTCTAGGTACTCTTGAGGTTAAGCAGCCAAAAGCCAACACTTTGTGGCAGTTTCCAGTTGTACTCTTAGATTATTTATAGTCAATTCAGTCAGCTGAAGATATGGACTGCTCAACTCACAGCAGGGTAAATAATGTCTCTTTAAGGAAGGAGGAGTCTGCTAGTAGAATTGATGATAGCACAGCTTTTAAGATCATGTTTTATAAGGGACTTACACTGAGAAATCAGCTTTTCTTCTAATGTCGAGTGCCTGAAATTACTAGTATCTAATTGATTCTTATAAATACATATTTTAAGTAGCTATGTAGGCTTTCCTTCAAACAGGCTTCATAGTCGTTTCAGTTGACTTGAAAGTTCCTTTATTGTTTGCTTCTCAGTGCCGGAATTTTAAATCAGGAAAATGACTTGATATAGTAATTAATACAGTAATTTCTTTTTAGCCTAAAGTGTACTACCTGCTATCCCTGTTGCTCAATCTTGTTGGCAGAAAGCCCTTACCTGTTTATGTATATATCTAAACTGATCAGTGCAGTTGACTCAGTTCTGATAGTATTGGGCATATTTCCTGTTCTCATTTAGTAAAATGAGTGTGGCAGCCTCCATGAACAGTGTTTTCTAAAACCAAACCAGATTCTGTTCAACAAAGTGAAACTTTGAGCTAAAATGGAATATTAAGGGAAAAAGGAGTATGTTGCTCCAGGCCACAAACAACTCAAAACAGTCTGAGGCATGCACTGGTAAATCTTACAAAATGCTATAGGCAATTCAGCATCAAAATTGCCATAGAAAATTATTGTTGTTAGCCATTCTGTTGATAGTTCATATTGTTAGAATTGCTAGCAGATGGGAAAATAGATGAGTCAGGATACAGTATTAGCAATCCATATTTTTTTAATCACAGGCCACTAATAAGATCTGTAGCATCTGTGAGATTTATTTAAACAGTTGCTAGGAAGAGTTTGTTTTCCCAGTAAACACAGCAAACCTTGTACAGGATTTTCTTGATTGACTGTTTGACTAAATGTGTTAAGTTTAACATCTAAAACCATGTGCTTCGTTGTGATACTGTCTCATTTATTTGATATACAGATTATTCCAGAAACTCGTAGGCCCATTTAGTCTTGAAATATATTTATGCATTTTAACTTTATAATTCTGTTTCTGCTATTTTGAGATTAAGATTTTTAAAAATCTGTTACAATTAGGACTGTTTTTTACAAAACAAAAAATATGAAAATACAAAGGTTTTCATCCAGGTGTGGTGGTGCACATCTATAATCCCAGTATTCTGGGAAGCTGGTGCAGGGGGCTCTCAAATTGTTCCAGCCCAGCATGCACAAATTAGTGACTTAGTAAAAATCTGTCTTAAAAAAAAAAAAAAAAAAAAAAAACAGATGTAGCTCACTGTGAAGGCCCTGGATTCAATTCCTAGTACCACTAAATAAATAAGTAAATACACATGGAGATATTAAAATTATTTTAGAAAGTCAGTCTGTTTTATCACTTGAATATAATATTTTAGGTTTTTGTAGTAGACTGGATATGTAATCTTAAAGGAAGTTGTAGTTTTACTAACAGTTCTCCCCCCCACCCGTTCTCTTGCCAGTTTGGGTGGTTTTCTTTTTCTTTTCTTTTTTTTTTTTTTAATTTTAAACAAAAGGAAAATAAGAAATCAAAACATAACAATTTCACACCAGCCAATAAGACAGTAACAATCATCAGCATATTGCATATTCCCGAAAATTATTTAAGATAAAAAATATAGACATGAAACATTATCCAACAAATTATTAACACAAAACTTTTACCTCAGTGTGTCAAGAGAGACCTGCTATATGACTCTCTTTTTTGTTATGATTACTCTATTGTTTTCAAATGAACATTTCACATTAAAAATAAAATTTGAAGGTGACCCTGAGAAAATTACATTTCACTCAAAATTCTTTTTCTGTGACTGCTGCAACTAATTTTTATATACGTAGATTTTGTTTCAGTTCATCACACCAATGCAACAATGCAATAGTCACATGTGTGTGACTTATTTAGTTGACTGAGAAGTATATTTTCAGTACTCATCCATTTAAGGGTGAAAATGTCTAGTTTATTGTTCTTTATAGCTGAGTAGTATTCCATTATGTAGAAATACCACATCTTTTTTATCCATTCCTCAGTCAAGGGGCATTTAGGTTGTTTCCAAGATCTAGCTATTATGAGCTTGGCAACTATGAACACTGATGAACATATATCACTGTGGTAAGATGTTTTTAGTTCTTTCAGGAAGATACCCAGAAGGGGAATAGCTGGGTCAAATGGGACCTCCAATCCTAGCTTTTTGAGGAATCTCCACACTGACTTCCACAGTGGTTGCACCACCTGCATTGCCACCAACAGTGGAGAAGAAACAATTCTTCTTGACCAGTTATAAGGAACCTTTTAGCACTTCTCATGGAGTTCAGAAATAAATCTAATTATTAAAAATTTGAACTGTCGAAATTATCAGTGAATTGATTTATTTTCCATCTTTTTAACATCATCAAGTTACTTTTACTGCTGTTTTACATCACTGAGTTATTTCTGCTGCTGTTTTATGTGAGAGCTAGGAAATGAGTTATTAACTTACATATATTTTACTTGGGTTTTCTTTTCTTTCTTTTTATTAGAGACACTAAGAAATGTAGTATTTTTAGATATTGATCTGTAATCTCAGCTCCTGGATGAAATGTGGTAGTCCAGGGCTATTGTTAACAAAATGAGTTACTTGCGTATTAGTCTATCACTCATATAGCAAACTAGCAATTTTCAAAAAAATGTTGACTCCTTATTGGAAAATAATTTTGACCTTTTCGTTTAACTTATGATCAAGTATATACCTATCCATCTAATTATTTGAGTTTTTCTCTAAAGGCTTTTGTTTTTAAAAACCAAACAAACAAACAAAACGGGTGATCTTGACCTACCAAGTGACCTAATGCTTAACGAGGATAGCAATTCTGCCTTTTGTTATTGAGCTTCTGCTGTTTTTCCCATTTCAAGAAATTGCTCTATAAAAATGTTATATATAGGTTTTCCAGTTCATCATGGTCTTCATAGTTGAATACTTAAAAAATGTTTCCCTTTTAGTTTAGGTTGAAGACCCTGGTGATTTCTCAGCAACATGCTCACTCTGAGAGTGCTAGATTAAGAATATTGAATTCAGTCACTATAGACTTCTATCTGAATAACTTTTCCTGCTTGGAAACATGACCAAATTTCCAGTAAAATTTTGTATTAGATAATTACTTAATTTGAACTTGCAGAATAAAAAATCTGGCCTCTGATAGAAAGCAGTTAGCATGTTTCACTTTCCTGTGTTCTTTCATCTTCTCTTCTACTTTAAAACTAAGAAAATCTGTTAGGTTTTAATGAAGGGAGGAAAAATGTTACTTTAAAAACTGAGATCTAATAAGCCCGAAATGGATACCTTGAGATCATTGAGAATCACTCTCTCCTTAAGATTATGCACACCAAACTGGACCGTGGATCTTGTTTCCTTCTGAACTAAGTACATCCCTTTATGATACTTCTGGCTGCCTCATGGATGTGGTTTTACTGGTGTTTTACTTTATCTGCATGCCCTTGTGTGCACATATCCACACAGATATGTATGCCCCTGCACATACCGACACACACATACACACAACCTGAATTGTAAGAGTGAAGTTGGAGTTTTCTCTCACAAACTTAGACACAGTATAGGAATTGGGTGCTGTAGGCAGTATGGTATAATGAGCTCCGCCATTATCTAGGAGCAAGCTATCTCTTTGTTTTCTCACCTAGAATAAGGAAGTAAAATTAGATTATCTCTGAGGTCCTCTTTTGCACAGAGATCTGTGAAAGTTTAATGCTTAATCTCACTTTATAGTTCATGCTTTTGTTGAGCAAATGACTTAGTCACAAACAATGACTTTTAACAATCTCAGATACCAACGTGTATTTCTCCCAGACTCATATAATTTAATTTACCTGGTTGCAGTTTAAATTTTTTATGGAAATGCATTTATTTTCTGTCCTTAGTAACATGTCTTACCCCCTGATGTTTATCATCTCCTACAAAAACAAAATAACACACACACACACACACACAAAGCTTCAGGTAATGACCGAGTACTGTTCTGAAAGTCATCTCCTTTGCTGACTGCATGATTTTGAACCAGTTATGTTTCCACTACCTTTGCATTCAAATTGTTCCTCTTACTGCATGTCAGTCACCTTATTCACTTAATCAGGCATGTTCCCATGATGTTTGTGAAGACTGTCAAACTACAGTATTCTCTTACAGTATTAAGGCTCAGAGATTTGAGAACCTTTCTGTTGCGCAGGTACTATTTCATCATTAAATTCAAAACTAAATTTTATTACACAGAATTAGCTTAAAACATACAAAAGTCATTTCCAGGTGAACTGCTTATTTTTGTACATGTGTTTATTATATCACAGCAAAATCCACAATGTAGGTATAGTTTAAAATTTTTCTGCTTACTGACTTGACTTACCAAATTGTGAAGTCTGACAAATGGGGATCAAAGACTTGTTACTTCAGCTCTGGTTAACATCTACATTTGTTTTAGCATTAGCAAGTTGGTATATAGCTATGGCAATAAGCTACTTTGTGCTTTTTGTACTTGCGTTGTCAAACGACAGCATGCAAGTAACATATCTTTCCTGTACTTAAAAAGGTAAATTCAAGTTGGTTTCCCTTAGCTTTGTTCATCTATAAGCATAACCCTAAAGTGATTTCCCTTCTTTTTCATAAAGATTTTCAGTAAACCTGACACTGATGAAGGAAACTTTGATGATAGTAATATTGCTATTACTTCAGGAAGTTACTCTTTTCCTTTTAATGGTATCCTTATTAATGCCTCAAAAAAAAGCGCTAATTTAGAGTGACATTTTAAATGAGCCATAGTGGAATGTATGACATTATAGAGCCATTTTTGTCATTGTGTGTCTCCATAAAATTTTATCTAGTGTGTGAGTCTTTACTACTAAGACATTGAGCAGTACTGTTTTCTAAGACACTGATGAAGTCATTTCTGTCATTTTTCCCTCCCAAAGTGTTTTTATGCCTTTGGGAGGCTTGATAGTGACAAAAACCAGATGCTACATGTATTATTCAGGCTTTATCAGAAATTAAAACCCAATCAGAGGTTTATGTCTATAAATAATACCCACTATATGTAAACTGAAAAATTCTATCAGCCAACCTCTCTTTTTTTCTTTATATTATAATCTAGATTTATTTAGAAACCTACCAGTATTAGTGTTCTCTTAACAAAATGGGAAAAACCTCTTGACTATGAATGCCAACATTTGCGTGTTCTGTTTGACACCACAGACAGATTGAAAGATCATGGAGAAACTTTTCCCCACATGATCTTCCCTTCATTGAGCTTCATTTGTAGCCAAATGCTGACAGTTTTCTGAGTCTGTATTTTTAGCCTGAATCTCTCTCCTGCTCTCCAAACCCCAAGTTACAGTCCCTATCTGATGTCTCTACCTTCAGCACTAGCCTTGCTCATACCTCATATTCACCAGTGTCATTAACTTGCCAATTGCTGGTGGTATCGATCTCTACCGCATTGCCCAAGCTGGAAGCCTTAGCCTTTCCTTTTTTTCTGACCCTTCACAATCAGTCAGAAAAGAAGACCCCGTCTCTCAAATCCCTCTCTGATTTTCAGTCTTTACTTCCATTGTTCTGACTCATTAGACTGTTGCAGTAGTACCGATAGGTCCTCCTGCCCCTGGTTTTTGTTCTCCCCATGGCAATCCATTTGCTATACCTACTGCTACCTGAGATATTTTTCTAATGCTCATATATCAACATGTCACATCAAGCATTTTTTTCTAGTCACAGAAAGTTTGTAGCAACATACTTACAGCCTTTGGCAGTCAGGCCTTGCCCTCTTTCCTGCCTCATCTTCTATTTCTCTTCCCCCGTAGATCCTTCACATCTCTGTAATATCATACATTCCACTATGACCCATTTAAAAGATGCCACACATCCCTGCACCTCGTATATTTCTGCTTATGCTGTTTGTCTTCCCATCCCCTTCCTGTTTCTGGTTTTCTCAGCTTACTCATCTTCCAGTGAGTTACCTGTACAAGGACTTGCCCTCCACACTAGATTCCAAACTCATTGTGAAAAATAGTGTTTTTTCATCTCAGTGCTTGATCTGTGGGGAAAATATTCAATAAATATTTTAAGAAGAGTCCTCTGAAGTTCCCTGACAACCCTCCTGAAGACATAGCTAAACATGTTGCTTATGCAGATGTCAAATTTCCTATAATCTCAATCTTACAAAGTCAAAAACTTGAAATCAGATATTTTCTTGAAAAACTTGAAATCAGTTATTTTAAAAATACACAAACACTAGAAACAGGTATAACAAGTTTCAGCACTAGAGCCATTCTCTGTTGTTTTAATATAGTCTGAAGGCTTTCATTTACAACCTACTCCTCCTTAGTGTAGTGCCTTGTAAAATTGTGTAATTGCCTTTTTAGTTCCCATAGATGAACAGACTTAATGTAGAGATAGAATAGTATATGTTCCATGACAGTCAAGAAAAGGAGCTAACAGCTTTCCCTCAAATAAGGATAAAAAGCCAAAAAAGAAAAAAATTAATGTGTGGCACAGATAAGTAATAAGTATTAATAATAATGGTTCACCATCAAGAAATGGTTGTCTACAGTCCTTTGTTCTCTGATTTAGAAGGCAGTAAAATCCTTTATAAACACTTTCTGTTTAAAATGAATGAAAAATAGTTTGTCACTTAACTAAAATTTAAGTACTGTCTTAGTCACAGTTCCAATGCTGGGACAAAATAATTTACCCAATATAAATAATTTAAAGGAGGAAATGGGTTCTTTTGGCTGTGGGTTTCAGAGGTTCAGTCCATAGTAAGCTGCCTCCTTCACTTTTAGACCTGTAGTGAGGCCCCGCCATGAAATAAAGGTGGGGCAGGGGAAAACTCCTTACCTCGTGGTAACCAAGAGGCAGAGAGCAAGGGCAAGAGAGAGAGAAGAAGGGGCTCGGGACAGGATATACCCTTCAAAGGCATCTCCAGTGACCTACATCATCCAGCTAGGCCCTGTGTCCTAACAGTGTGTTCAGCTATGAATTTGTCAATGGGTTAATTAATTAATGATGTTTTGCCTCAGTATCTTACCACATTCCCAAAACCCCACCTCTGAACACATGCACTTTTGGGGGACTTGTTTTATTCAAACCATAACAGGTACTTTATTAATTTGCCTTAATGAAACACCTAATTTCTTAACAATGTCAGATAATGGTTCTGTGGTATTACAGGTCTATTTTTCCATAAATTTTATATATTGAAATTACAAAAATCTGTTAGAGGAGGAAAATATTTCTTCTGATTAACATGAGCTGAAATAGAAACCGTGCCTTGAAGGACACTGAAGTAGAATTGGATCTTTTGTAGATGTGGGGAGGGGGGTACTTCTTTCCCAGGGAAATGTGGCTTTTGTCTTCATTGACCTTTCAATTCAGTATTACCTGTTCATACAGTTCAGAAAGTACCAAAGTTTCCTGGCAGCTTGATCTTTTTCCCACAGTGATTTGAACAGATGGATAATTAATGCTTGAATTAAAAATTAATGAAGAAAATATATAACAATACTATGAATTATATATAAATGTGTTTATAGCATAATATAAAAAGCTAGATATGTTTGTGACATATGAATAAAGAATAGTGGCTTATTTTGCCCATACTAGAATTGCTTGTGGCCCAAAACAAGTGGTGCTTGTGTTGTGAGTCCTCATCATGGAGCCTATACACTATTTCCCATAATACTGCCATCCCTTAAGACATCTTTGGAACTCCTTTTGAATTTCCTTCAGAGGCTGTGACTCATTATTTTCAATATCCTCAGGATGTTTTCAGCTGAGAGTGGATTTGATTTGGGGAAGCAGGAGTCACTTAGGGCCAGGTATGGTGAGTAAAGTGGAGGATCAACTGAGAAATGCTATTTTTGGTGACTGTAAGTAATCAGAGTGATTTTTAGCTTGACTCATAAGATAGCCAAAGATAGTTATCGTCTCAAAACAGAAAATGAGCTTCGGCTTTTATCATTTTAAAACCAAGTCTGATTGCTCTTATATAATTGGCCTGCCCCACAATTGATCATGCTCCCTGGAGTCTGAACCTGTGTTTCCTGGTCCCAGGGCCCCACTGGACCTGCCCTTACTTCCTGCAGTCCTACCACGGAGTCCTCCTCTGGCCCCTTTCTCTCTAGTAGTTTTAGTCATTCACTTAACATGCACTGCTCTGAAGCACCCTCCCTTTCAAGGGCCAACCCCATCCCTATTCCTGAAAGGGAATCAGTTCACTCTGTAGGTTACAGTGAATTAACCACAGACTTCTTTGTTTTTGTTCAGACAAATAATAGATCCCAATCCCAGGAAAATGCCCACACGAACCTTCAGAATTTGCACTCAAAAGCTTATTCATGGACTTAGGTACTTCTCACTATGATCTTAACCATACTCAGTGGGGCTGTGTTGTATGGGGTTTTGTGCCCTGCAGTGACAACTAACTTTTTAGGTTTCTTCAGGACAAGGGAATAGTGCTTCGCATTCTTTATTGTACCCACCAAGATACTGAGTATATGACAATAGCATTCTATAAATCATTGTGGTTTAATGGGCTTTTTTAAACCACCTGCCTACCACTGTCACTATAATATTTAGTTTTTGAAGGAGACAGTGTTTTAGTTTTTTAAATGTTGATAAGAAAAAAGCTCAGTGTATTAAGGTTACATATTACCGAACATTCTGTGCTCCCCAGATTACATCCCTAAAATGTGTTTCTCCGGAGATAATGCATTACCTTACTGTTTTGACATATAAATACTGTGAAACTCAGGATGCCATAGATCCTGTTATATAGCAGAGCAGATTTTATCCCCCTTAAATGTGACATGAGGCCTCTCTCCTGCTGTCATGCAGAAAACCAGTAAAGGATGTGACATTGTTGTCTCCTAAAGCAAACATCATGAAACTGTAATGTATATAATGAAAATCTCACAGGCACTTCATTTTCAAATTGGTAAGCCCACATCTCAATTTACACAACAGTTTGTGTCAGAGTTGAGATATAAAATACTTGGGGTAAAATATTCATAATAATGCAGTTTTCAGTCTAAATGCTTCAAAGTTAAGCTTTCAGATAAATGGAAGATAAAGCTGTTAATTTAACATTCATCTGCTGTTGCCTCAGTTCTCAGGTATACTCTGTGATCCTGATTATTGTAACCCTCTGTAACTGGTTAAGATGTGAGAGATGAGAACTTCTGTCCCAGAAACAGCTGAATAGCTGCTTGTCAACAGTGATAGTGTTGTCTTTGTGCTTTTATATTTTTGTAACAGAGATATATTTCATCAGCTTTTTCTTTTATTTACATTTTCCTAAAAGCATACATTATGGTTGTTCTTTACAAATTACTTGAAGTTCTTGCAAAGTGTGACTTTTGGTCTTCAGGGAAGAAATTCCCATTTTAATTGTTGACCATCTTTCAAAGGTGATGTAAAAAATTTTGCTAAAATGTTAATGTTAAAATTTATTAGACTTTAATGTATTGTGGAAATTGTGCTATACTAATATCTTTGTCTTTGTCTATATATAGTTAAAAAATCTAAGTTTAGAGGAACTACAGATGCGATTAAAAGCACTGGATCCCATGATGGAACGTGAAATAGAAGAACTTCGACAAAGATACACTGCGAAAAGACAACCCATTCTGGATGCGATGGATGCAAAGAAGAGAAGACAGCAAAACTTTTGATTCTGATTTCTTCTTTTAGTACTTACTCTGGAGACCAAGAAACCACTAAGAATTGAAGGAATATTAGAATTGTTTTAATCCCTAAGATTTATACCCTGCAACTAGGCAAAGATCACAAACTAATGATGGTACATACCTATGTAAATTTCCAAAAGGCAAAATTTGCAGTTGTATCCACTGTATTTTAATTTCTAATTGAGAACAATAGACATTTATTCTCTTTTTCTGTCAGCTGAAAACCATTCTAAAATGAAAACTATATTTAGAGACCTTGAAGATCCAAAGTTATTGTTTTAATTGTACAGCACTGACAGGCTTTATGTCACAATATTCTCTATTCCTATCTGGAAGCCTATTTATTATAATCCCTTAGGTAGACTTATTTATTTATGCTCTTTCACTTTGTTTGGTTTTTTAAAGACAAAATTGGTTAGCTTTGGTGAAGGTAGGAACATATTAACAAATAATAATGTACAACCAAATTATACTGCAAGCAGGGAGCTCCGGGGTACATTCCTTGATTTCCAGGATAGTTTTCCAATAGAAGAAAAGCAATGATAGCAATAGCACCCAAATGGGCTGTACATTTTTTGTATTGAAGCAATAATTCCATTTTTACCTTTTGAAATTTTGATTTTTGAATATTTGCTACAAATAGAACAAATATATATTTAGGTCAAACAGAGCTATAATGTTTAAAACCAAAGAAATCAATGGAACCCTTGTACCAAAAAAAGTGTGATAAATATTTTAAAAGAAATGAAACTTTAATACGGATGTAATTTGTTGATACTGTTTCATGCTTCATATGTAGATCTGTTAGCTAAACTGAATCAAACTTGCAGTGAACTCACCAAATTTATTTCTGTGAAATTGTGCTCTACTATTACAGGACTTTGTGTTGATTTCACTTATTTCCTGAGAATTGGTAAACAGCATGTGCCTAAGGATTTAAAAATGGCAAAAGGATTTCTGCTGAACTGTGCAAACCTTGGGGACTGAAAAAAATACTAAAACCATTAAAAAGAAATTTATTTCTAAACCGAATAAATATTTGTATAATTGAACTGGGACCAGTTATTTCCTAAGCTACCTATGGCCATCTTGACAGTGTTTGTTCTTTTATGTATTTAATTACTATGTGGAAGTCATAAAGACAAATAAATTTTACTGTGCCACCCAGCAGATTTCATCTCAGTATCTTTTTGAAACTCATGATGTGGACTGTTGTATTTTTCCAGGCAAGAAAGGTATTAGGCATGGCAGGCTAAATTATGCAATGGCATCAGCACTAAAACTTAAGTGGCTTCATGAACACAGGTCACTCGTCACTTAAGCTCCAGGCCCATCCTATATTGGCAGGATACCCTGCTCCTGTCATCCACATCCAGGGACATGCTGATGCAACATTTGTGGTCACCACCATCAAGGGGCAGGACTCTGGCAAGGCTCACATTCACTGTAGCCAATAGTGGCACATGTCAAGACAGCCTCAACTCTGTATTTAAAACTACTCACATGGCCACTGCTGATTTCCAGAGAGCAGAGAGCCTTAGTGACAGCTGGAGTCACTGACATCTGCCCCAGAAGATATGTCATCTCTGGAAAGTTTCCTTCCTGATTAAAATGGCAAGTATGCCCAAAGTAATGCCTTGAAGTAGCATTTGTCTCTGCTTCATTGAGCCCTTACAAATAACATGTTGTATAATTGCATATAAATGACTACCTTATTATTAAAGGGCTTATTTTGCACATGCCAGAGCTTTATGTAATACATTAATAAGATGTTTTTAGTGCTTTAGCTAATCTTTATTGGAGTTCACTTGGAGCAGTCAAATCAGTTGACTAATTTTACCCATTTTCCTTTATTTTTCTTTCCCCATTCCAATACCTTGCCTGATACAATAGAATTAAATAACTGATTTTTGTACCATCCAAACAAAACTACCTCTGTGAAATGGAAAGAAACTTGTGAAGATAATTACTCTTTAGTTTTCAGATTTGTAATATTCATGTAGATTAAGTCAGTGGGGTCTCTTAACTACTTTTACTAATTCAGCCTGAAAAGTCTTCCTTTTAGTAATGTCATGTTCCAGTCATGTAGTTTTTATGCAAATAGACTGTATTCTTTTGTTATATCTGGGTCTATTTAAATATGCATATGTGTATGTACACATATTTAAGAGAGTCAGTAGCAATAGGTATTTTATTTTCAAGCCATAGGAAGACTCCCAAATATTTTAGGATAATCTACCTTAAGAGCTCTCCTATCTTCCTACTTCCATAAAAACAAACAAACAAAAATTCGGAAGGAGCTAAGATAGTGGAGTGGTAAATAGCAGAGAAAGACCCCCTCAGAGAGTCACCATCTAGACACTGGAATATAGCAACATGAGGAAGACAAGGAGGGAAGTGCATCCCCTGGACCCAGAAATAATCTGACACGTGAACTGAAGCTCATGAAGAGAATGAAGAGAGAAACTCTAATAAAGAAGGAGCTGGCCAGTGGTGCCTTCTCCCTGAGACAGGACTCACTTCTCCCTAAGAGGAGCGGTCCAAACCTGCAGACACAGTGGTGGCTGGCAACTGCAGAGAGACATGACAGTGAAGAAGAGCAGCAGACACAAAGGACTGCACTGGCTGAAGGTGAGTGCAAAGGATTCAGTCTTCCAACAGAAGAGAGCAATTGGCCTGGAGCCATCTTGGAGCCAGGCTGACTGAGATCAGAACTCAGAATTACAACTGGCTCCATTAGGTGGCTTCCTGCAGGGCTCAAACCCATAGATGGTGCTCAGGCAGTGAACCAGTGTGACTGGTCTCAGCCAGAAAGTGCATGTTTGCTGAGATTATGCAGTACCCCGCTAAACAGCTACTGCTGACTTGCTGGGATAGATCAGCATGGATCAGGACTCTGTCTCCACAGGTTGTCTGCCAATGGAAGCAGAAACAAACCTGGACAAACCTGGAAATGGACTTTTTTTTCTTTTGTTTTTTACTTTTTTGTTTTTGTTTTTTGTTTGTTTGGTTTTTTACTCCTTCATTGTTTGATCTTGTTTTTATATGAGTGTGAACGTAGTTTCTAGCCTCTCTGTGGTTGTGGTTCTGTTCTTTTTATCTCTTCATTCTCTCTTTCCCTCCAGTCTTCTGCACCAGTTTCCCAAAGTTAGTGTGATCCCCCTTCATCCTCCAACCTTCTGAACTCTTCCTCTTCTTCTACTTCTCTATTTTCCTCTTACCCCATTTAAATTCTTACCCCTGAGGGCAAAATTGACATATTAAGGACTTGTATATGGCATATAATTTTCTGGTTTGTTTTACATTTTGTTATAAAACCTCAAATTTAGTTCATAAGTTTTAAAGTGGCAAATTAATGGTTAGCTCAGTTTGTCATTTTCTAGGCTGTGTTCGATTGTGTTGGTACCACAATAGCCAAAAGTGACATAATTGTTCTAAACAGCTGTTCAATGTGGTATTTCATGACTGAGATTGACTGACTAAGGGTCACAGAAAATACTGTGGTACAGTGCCAAAGAACAAAGGACAGGACCAAATAAGCAGCAGCTTCTCATCTCCAACAATTTGAAGAGATAGGACCTTGCAACACTCAAAACCCAAAAACCAGCTACATCTGGAAGACACGTTGGAGAAGTAGTCATTACCTGAGGATCCTAAATACTAGCAATAAAGCAACCCACCATAGGCAATTTATAAGCATCACCCCAGGAATGAAACTAAAAAATGACACAGACAAGATGCAACCTCAGACATCCAATTCACCAAAGGCAAACCCAGGGGCCAGTGAGGTAGGACAATTCAAAAGCCTCCCACCTGGCCTCTCTGAAGTGTTAACAACAAAGCAATTGAATGAGGCTCTTGAAAAAATCAAATCAGAAATAGTCTTTCAGATAACTGCAGAGATGGTGTCCAAAACGAAGACCATGCTTAGTGACACTTAGATCAGATACAGACAAAAAATTAGATAAGCTTAAAATTATGGAAGCCATGAATACTCAGCAGAGGGAAGAATTGCAATCCATAAGGCAGATTCAAGCAGATATCCAGGAGAACAAAAATTCTATTGAAAGTATTTGAAGCAGATGAAGCCAATGTGAAGATAGGATTTCAAATATAGAAGACAGGCTAGTAGTGATCCTGAAAAGAAAGATTTCTCAAAAATAGCAAGGGGCTATGAGAAATCAATCCAGCAGCTGCTAGAGAGACAAAGAAGCATAACTTAAGAGGGGAAGCCAACGACATGAAAATAACATGACAGAGATAAGTCAATACGTATCAGTTATAACCATCAATGTTAATGATCTCAATTCACAAATCAAAAGACACAGATTGGCATAATGGATCAAGATGCAAGATCCAACAGTAGGCTGCATACAAGAAACACATTTAATTCCAAAAGAAAATCAGAGACTGAAAGTCAAAGGATGGAAAACTACTCCATGAGACATGAACCCAGAAAAAAGCAGGGGTAGTTATTCTATTTGCAGACAAAGTGAATTTTAAGCCAAGACATTAAGAGAGATAAAGAAGGTCAATACATTTTTGTAATGGGAATGATCCAAGAGAAAGAGATAATAATCATAAATACATGTGCAACAAATACCAGTGCATCCAACTATATAAAACAAATATTAACGGGCATGAAAAATCAGGTAAGCCCTAATACAATTGTATTGGGCAATCTCAATACCCACTGTCACAAGACAGATCAACTAGACAAAAAATCAACAATGAAATATCAGAACTAAACAAAAAAAATTTCCTTTTTAGTACCAGGGATTGAACTCACAACCTTGTGCCTGCCAGGCAGGTGCTTAAGCCACTGAGCTAAATCCCCAGCCCTTTTTTTTTTTTTTTTTTTTTTGAGACAAGTTCTCATTATGCAGTTCAGGTTGGCCTTGAACTCACTTTGTAGCCCAGGCTGGTGTCCAACTCACAATGATCCTCCTGCCTCAGCCTCCTGAGTGCTGGGATTATAGGCGTGTGTCACCACACTTGGCTAGACTGAACAAAAACTTGAACAAATGGACTTAGTAGATGTCTACAGTGTTCCACTCCACAACATCAGAATACACATTCTTCTCAGCTGCACACAGGACATTCTCTAAAACAGACCACATACTAGTTCATAGAACATGCTTAAGTAAATGCAAAGAAATTGAAATTATTCCATGCATATTATCAGGCCATAGTGCAATGAAGTTGGAAATCTATGGCAAAAGAAACCAAAAGAACTTTATAAACACATGAAAATTAAATAGCACCCTCCTGAACAACCAATGGGTCACAGATGAAATTAAAGAATTAATTAAATGGTTTTTACAGCTGAATGATAATGACAGTACAACATACTGGAACTTACAGGACACAATGAAATCAGTCCTAAGAGGGAAATTTATAGACATAAATACCCATATCAGAAAAAAAAAAGCAAGCACATATAAAAAACTTAATGGTGAACCTCAAACTCCTAGGAAAAGAAAAAGAGCGGGCTAAGCCAAAAGCTCATACAAGGGAGGAAATTATAAAGATTGGAGCAGAAATTAACACAGTGGAGGCTAAAAAACAATAGAAAGAATCAATGAACTTAAGAGTTGGTTCATGAATGATTAAATAAAATCAACAAAACCTTATCCAACCTTATCAAAAAAAGGAAAGATTCAAATCCATGCAATTAGAAATGAAAAAGATGATATCACAACAGACCCTGCAGAAATCCAGAAGATCATCTATACCTACTTTGAAAACTTGTGTTCTAATAAGATGGAAAATGCAAAAGAAATGGACAGATTCCTAGATACATGAACTACCAAAGCTGAACCAAGAAGCTATAAAAATCATAAATAAACCAATATCAATTAATGAAATCAAAGATGTAATTAAAAACCTACCAACAAAGAAAAGCCCAGACCCTGGTGGATTCACTGCTGAATTCTACAAGAAATTTAGAGAAGACCTAACACCACTATGTCTCAAACTCTTCAGTGAAATTGAAAGCAAAGTAATACTCCCAAATTTATTCCTGGAAGCAAGCATTACCCTGATACTAAATCAAAGAAGAACCCAACTAAGAAAGAGAATTACAGGCTGGTCATCCTAATGAACATTGATGCAAAAACCCTCAATAAGATACTGGCAAACAGAATGCAGCAAATCAAGATTATATATCATGACCAAGTGGGATTCATCCCAGGGATGCAGGGATGGTTCAACATACACAAATCAATAAATGTAATACACCATATTAACAGAGCCAAGGACAAAAATCATCATCTCAATAGATGCAGAAAAAGCCTTTGACAAAGTCCAGTACCTATTTGTGATTAAAGAAAAAGAAACCCTACTGAAAATTTAAATAGTCCTTATCTCAATCTGATAAGAGCCATCTATGACAAACCTATAGTCAACATCACACTAAATGGTCAAAAACTGAAAACTTCCTCTCTAAAATCAGGAACAAGACAAGGTATCTCTGTATTCAACATAGTCCTAGAAACTTTAGTAGAGCAATTAGAAGGAAAAGGAATAAAGGGAGGAATAGAAGTTGAATTATCATTATTTGCAGATGACATGTTACTCTACATAGAAGACCCCAAAACCTCCACTAAAAAAAAAAAAAAAACCTGGTAGATTTAATAAGCAAATTCTGTAGTGTAGCTGGATACAAAGTCAACACTCAAAATTTATTAACCTTCCTGTACATGAATAACAAACTCACTGAGAGAGAAATCAGAGAAACAATACCTTTCACAGTAGCATCCAAAAATATGAAATACCTAGGAATCAATCTAATGAAGGATGTAAAAGACCTCTACATTGAAAACTACAGCACTCTGAAAAAGGAGTTTGAGGCCTGCCATCTACCACTGTGGGGACCTTCCTGCTGGTAAGCCAGTGCAGGCTAGGAAAAGCAATCAGCCATGCCCGTGTACCCACTGGCCACCATTGCGGGACCGTCCTAATGGTAGCCAGCAACACCCTGCACACCTCCCAGCTACCATCTGGGGAGTTTCAGTGTACTGCATGGGTCCAGGGAAGCCTGCCCTGCACATACCAGGGAGGCTAGGTTCAGAGAAATCCAGGTGCCTGGCTCATTGCCCTACACTGTGGATGGGTAGCCAATGTGGGAAGCACCTGGGACCCCACAACCTGCTCATCTAGAGGAACCCAGGAAAATGTCAAGACAAAGGAGCAAAATGCAATCTCAGAACACCAACCCACACAGGACAAGGCCATGAGACATAGACATAGAAAAATTTGGAAGTCACACACCTGAAATTTCTGAAATGATAGCAACTGAAGTAAAGAAACAACTTCATGAGACTGTAAAAGGCGTAAGGTCAGAAATAATATCTCAAGTAAAAGAAGAAATGACAACCATAATGAAAGAATCGTTGAGCATATCTAAAGAGACATAGACTTAAAATGAAAAGAGCATAGGAAAATGATGGAAACCTTGAATGAACAATATAGGAAAGAATTAGAATGCATGAAACAGATTCAAAGAGATATCCAGGAAATTAAAACTTCTTTGAAACCTGGCAAAGCCACTTGAATGAGGCTGAGGATAGACTTTCAGACCTTAAAGGCGGGATTGCAGGAAAGGAAAGATCTCTTAAAAATAATAAGGAACCAGGAAATAACAGTTCAAAAGTTGCAAGACAATGCAAAGAAAAATAATTTAAGACTGATAGGTGTAAGCAAAAAAGTGGGGTGGGGGGGTTAACACAAATTACATAAAGAGCCGGGGGTGGTGGTGCACGCCTTTAATCCCAGCCCTTGGGAGGCTGAGGTAGGAGGAGCATTGTGAGTTCGAGGCCAGCTTGGGCTACAACACGAGCACAAGGCTGGCCTGAGCTACACAGTGCAACCCTGCCTCAAAAAAACAGGGCTGGGAGTTTGGCTCAGTGACTTAAGCACCTGTCTGACAGGCACGAGGTTGTGAGTTCAATTCCCAGTGCCAAAAAAAAAATGACATAAAAAGACTATTTACAGAAGTAATAGCAGAAAACTTTTCAAGCATGGGGAAAGGGTCTGCCAGACAGATAAGTGATGCATATAGAATTCCAAATAGCCATAACCAAAATAAGTCTACACTCAGACATATAATAATCAAGATCCCAGAAATTCAGCACAAGAACAGAGTATTAAAAGCTGTTAGAGAAAAGAAACAGGTCACCTACAAAGCAAAAACCCATCAGAATCACAGCAGACTTCTCTACACAAACCATCAAGTCAAGAAGAGCTTGGAAGTATTTCAAATCCTGAAAGAAAACAACTTCCAACTCAGATTGATGTGCCCTATAAAACCACCTTTCAAAATTAATGGAGAAATAATATACTTCCATGGCAAAGAACAACTGAAGAAATTCATGACCACCAAACCAACCCTACAAAGAGTACCGAAACATATTCTAGAAAGAGATAAAAATGACAATTCCAAGAACAAGAACAGAAAGAAATCACCAAGGAGGGCAAGCAATTAAACAGGAAAATAGGGAACCAACAGTAGGAAAATAACATGACAGACAAGCCAATACGTATCAGTCATAACCATTAATGTAAATGGCCTCAGTTCTCCAACAAAAAGAAACATAGGCAGAGTGAATCAAGAAACAAAATCTATCAATATGCTGTACATAAGAAACAGATTTAACTCAAAAGGAAATTCATAGACTAAAAGTCAAAAGAGAGAAAACAATATTCCATGTGACAGGAACCCAGAAAAAAGCAGTGATAGCTTCCCTGTCAACCACAGAATGGACAAGAAAGATATGGTATTTTTATGCAATGGAGTGCTACTCACCTATAAAGAACCAACAATCTTGAGGCTCTTGTAAGTAATTGGATGCAACTTGAGATCACACTCAAGGGTAAAATTGTTTGGACTCACATGGGTGAACCTCATGTTGTCTCTCTAGTATAAAAAACTGAAGGAGTTAGTGGGATCCAAAATGCACAATAGATACCATGAAAGTAAAAGGGGAGGAAATGGCTACAAATGAAGGAACAACTGGGGTGGGGGAAATGAATAAAGAAAAAAGAAACGAAAAGATTATATATATATATATATATATATATATATATATACACACACACACACAAGATAGATAGTTATACTACTAATCTCTGTTAGCCCAACAAAAAGAATGGTTTGTGCTCTCATTGTTTAATCACTTTTTCATGAATATATCTAGTAATCTGAACAACTAGTTTGAAGACAACAATATGCAACTTATTAATCATTGTTAATCATCTATTATTCATTCTATTTGAAACAACCTAAATGTCCATCAATCAAATAATGGATAAAATGTCCATCAACCAAACAATGGATAAAAAAGATGTAGTATTTTTATACAATGGAGTACCACTCAGCTATAAAGAAGGATAAACTGGAGACACTTATAGGTAAATGAATGCAACTAGAGACCATACTCATAAGTGAAATAATTCAGACTCACATGCTTAAACGTTGTATTGTCTCCCCAGTGAGAACCTGAAATAAATAATACATATATAAATGATAGTTAAGACAGTTATATTACTAATTTCTCGTATGTTCATTGAAAAGAATAGTTTGTGCTAATATTGTTTGAACAATTAAATGTAGATACCTTGTACTCTGAGTAAAGATAACAATACACAATATTTTAACTATTGTTACCCTCTAATTATTGTGTTTTGAAATTTTGTTATTTTCTTAAAAAAAAAAAAAACCCTCAAACTGAACCACAAACCATAAAGGAAATTGTCTATATAAGCCTTGATTAATCATGACACTCTGGAGATTTTTCTAGTTATTTTAATGAGTTTTTTTTAAAAAATTCTTATTTTGACTTCAGTTGCTGAGAATTTTCCAAAAATAGGTGAAAGAGTACTTTCTCTGTACCCCATCCTTTAATAAAGACAGTATTGTGAATGTAATTGAAGCTAATGAGTCAAAATTTTATCTCACCAAAAAGCTAGCATTGTTACATATATTTTCCTGTAGATGAGAAAGTTTTTCCTTTAATTTAATGAACTTAGATGACTCATATCTGCAGACTTACATTTACACAGTTCATTTTAGCATAAATAGTTTTAATGCTCAAAATATGAGTTACTTTGGCCAATATAAATTGGAGAAGAAAATGTATTTACTTAAACAGATTTTAAAATAATGACACTTACTATTTGGGGCACTCATGTTACTGTGCTAAACAACATTATAGACATTACTTACATGATTTTATATTTTTCTTCTGCTGCTTATTTACTGAATCATACCCCTAGAGTTTAAAGTCACGCTCTACTCACTGACAGTTATGTAGCTTCTCTAATGGAAATTATATAATCCATTAATAAGATGTTTTTATCTTAATCACAGAAAATCTCTTCAAATTACTGGCATATTAACATTAAATAGAAATCTATTTTTGTTCCCTATTCTATATGTTAAAGATTAATGGCTAAATTCTGAAAGTACTTATTCTCTAAATAGAACATTTTTTAAAAAAATAATCAGAGTTACACTGATTTGCTAACCTGTTATTAGACACAGACATTTAATTAGATATTTCATCAAAATGCTGTTTTGGAGTACAGGGTATTCTTTTTTTGGTACAGAAAGCTAGGAATCTGGGGTTGAATGGAAGCCATTTTTCTTTGCTGTTTGAGGAATGTGGTGAGACTAGATCCAACAAGCTTTATATGCTATAGTTAGGTCGTCGGATGCCACTGAAAAGTAACTTGTCTTCCAGGGCCTAAGTCAGCTTCTCCCTGCTCCTTGTCTATAAAAAAACACTGTCAGCCTCAGCCAACCATTCCTACTTTCTGGATCCCAAAAAGACTCCAAAAGAAAAACCACAGAACCAAGTCAATTCTTCCACCAATCTTAGAGGAAAAAATATCCCAAATTCATATTCACAATGTGTCCAATCATTAGCAAGATTCCTGCTGCTACTGTCTTCACTTGATTAAGCTGCCTCAGCAGAAGGTTTAATTTTTCCCCTCACTTTTCTGCTCACAGAATATTGCCTACTAAGTTGAGAATGAACTCTGGCTCCTGATACTTAAGACCTGCCACATGCCTCAGCTGACATTTATGACCTCATCTCCCATTATTGTTTTATTTCAGACCTTTCTCCCACCAAACTGAACTGCTTCCAACTCTATAATTATTAGTTTATTTATCTTGTTTCTGGGTCGTAACGTTTCTGAAAGCAGAGAGCATTTATCCATCATGTTTCCCTACAGTGCTTGCCAGTATATTAGATATAATTTAGTATTAAAGTTTCATTGAATGCGATGAACTCAAACAATAAGATTGTCATCATTAATCATACAGGCTTTCTCTTGTTAGCATCCAGTCACTATAACAACTATAAATCAACTCTTTTGGGGAAATCTTCTAAGCCACGTACTTTTGATACATTATCACAAAACTTAAGATGCATACTCCTTTTAATGAAAAAGAAAAGAAAGATTGAAAGGAAAAAATTAGATTAAATGAGCTCACACTGCTAGTTAATGCCAATATGAGCTTTAGACTTCTGTCTCCAAAAGCTTTGCTTTCCCTACTAGATCACATTGCCTAGTAAACACAGCAAGTCTGGCTCTAGAATGTTGGACAGGGTTACTGAACCCACCTGCTGATCTATCTCAGAAAGAGATAATTACAATTTAGGTGAGGATCATTGTTAGCTGATTTTACCTTTTCCACATTTCAGTGAAACCTATACTTTTTGGAAACGGCCTTTCTTTCTACAGAGCAAAAAAAAAATGTATTTACTCAAACTTACAAGATGAGTTACACAAAAAGATTTTTTTCTCTTATTATTAGAATATATGTAGAGATCTTGTGCCTTGAACACTATGCTTTCTTGTAAACTGTATTTTATTCTCTCCCTATTACTTTTTCTTTGATAATGAGTACTTAATCATTACAGTGGAAGGAGTCTGACATCAGAAGTTAAATGAGCTGGATTCAAATCTATGTTCTTCCTTTATACCTTATTGTCCTGGATAAACATAACTATTTGACCAATCTGTTTCAATTTCTTTCTCTGTAATAATGCAGCAATAAGAAGCTCAAATATTCTAATATATGCAAAATGTTTAACAAAGTTCCTGGCATAGGACATAGGGGTATTGGCTTAAAAAAGAAACTTACTAACTTTTTCAGGGTAAAAAGACTAACGAGTTCTAATTTTCTAGTAGAATGTCCAGTGCCTATTTAAACAAAGCCACTAGTTACCTTATACATTTTTACAGAATGTTCCAGGTGAACTGTATCAGTGGAGTAGAAAGTTAAGTAAAACCTGAGACTAGAGCTCTCACGTTTTAAATTTCTAATGTTCCTGTATCTGTGCAGTCTGCTGGTGGGCGGGGGGCAGGGGAGGTCCTCCAGCTGTGCATTCTCAGCCTTTCCATTTGTTTCACATCAGCTTTCTTTCCTATTTAAAAAGAAAATACTCTTCGCAAGAATATTCAAATGAGAAGACATAATAGCACTTGGAACAGAAGACTTTGATGTTTTTAAAAAAACAAGATACACTGAGGAATCTGAAATGTAGAACTGTTTCATTATTAATGAATAGATGTGCAAATTCATGAATTCATTCTCTGTTGACCTTTCAGAAAGAATGGAGAAGTTTATTTTTAAAGCAAACCAGCTTATGACCATAAATCAGTTTACATGTTTCTAATGTGGCCTTTGAAAATTATTCTTGAGAGTAAACCTGATATTAAGAGACCACTAAACCTGGGCCTTAAGAAATTTGCAGCAAGGTTTTTTGATTTTGAGAACAAGTTAATTGCTTTAACAAGTAGTGATTTAGAGTATGACTTGAGTTTGAATGTGGCAGGCAGTTGTAGAAGTCCAAAAAAATGTTTTTAAGGTTATCAAATCATTTTGATTTCACACAAATCTAATGGGTTGCTAGTTATATCATTACAGTAAACGTGACAAACAAATAAGGCCTTTGGACTACTACTTGACGCCCTGTGAGCCCTGGTGACTTGCACTTCCTTTACTCATCAATAAACATCCATTGTTAAAACAAACATCCAACTATGTGTCAGTTTCTATGCTGGTTGGGTACAGAATCAATGAAAACATGGTTCTAGCACAATGACTGGTGCTTACGGCCTAGAGCAAGGCTTGGAGACCGAGTGTGCTCATTGTGACATGGAGACCTGACAGGAGACAGTTCCCCTTGTAGCAGGATATGAGGAATGCTTTGCTGGAGATAGATACAACCTGAGTCTTGAGGCTTGGGAAGGCAGGGAAAGAAGAAGGCATCTGGAGAGGGCAGAGCTTATAGAAAGGCATGGAAATAAGAAAGAATTTTCTGTAGACCTCTCAGTATCTGAGAAAGTTCACTACACAATAAAAGCATTTAGAGAAAACATGTTAAGGATAATTTGTCTCCTTTCTGTCCTTCACTTAGGAGATGTCATAGAACTATGTGTTCTGCTTTTGCTTTTATCTTTTTGTCAACTTATCAAAAGTTTTCTAGATAAGTTAATTCCAAGTAATATCAGGCCTATTTCCTGATGCCAAGATCTACTAGCCATGCTTAGCTATACTCATTTCTATTATTTTATTTAATAAACATCTAAAAATAATGATGTCTGCAGAGGCTTGCTGAGGTTAGGTGTTGGGGCAATGAGGGTGGAGAGAGGGAGGCAGATGGTTGGCAGCAGCACCTGAAGAAACAGGCTTAGGTACAGCTCTCCAAATCGGTTCACTAGCTATACGCCCTGAGAGAAAAGCTTTTCTTCTTTTGGTCAGCAACTTTCAGCATTTTCTGCTCTTCTCTTTCTTGCAGTGCTGAGTACTGAACTGAAGGCCTTGAACATGCAAGTGCTCTACCACAGAGCTACATCCCCAGTCCCCATTTCCCAATTTCAAGTAAGGCAATTTACAGCAGACGCTGTGTCAAGGATAACAAAGTGGTATCCATTAAGACAAATGAGGAAAGATAAGTGGAAACCAAGTGTAGACAAGCAATCTAGGTCAAATTGCTGGCTGTGAATTTGGTCTAAATCTTCTTAAATGCCTAAGTAAGGAAAGAAACCAGAAACCATTTACGTTGTCTGTCTATGCTATCCAATATGGCAGCCACTAGAGTGTGAGATGTGGCTAGTCCAAAGTGTGATGTGCTGTGAATATCAAATGAATGCTGCTTTTCAAAGGCTGAGCTCAAAAAATAGCAAATATCTCAATTGTTATGTTCATTACCATTGAAATGACATTTTGGATTTGTTAGGTTAAACTGCTTTATTAAATTTCACCTCCATCTCTTTACTTGTTGTTTTGTTTTGTTTTGTTTTGTTTTTGTATTGGGGATCAAATTCACAACCTCATACTTGCCAGGCAGGCGCTTATACCACTGAGCTAAATCCCCAGCCCATCATTTTACTTTTTAAAAATGTGGCCACTAGAAAATTTTACCTTACATGTGTAGCTCACATTTGTAATTCATATTATGTTTCTTTTGGACAGTGATAGTCTATAGATGAAAGCGTTCATCAACTGAAAATGGATAAATATAATGTGGCATTCCATACCATGGAATACAGGTCAGCAGTAAAAGGAATTGAGATAATGGGTTTCTTTTTGGGGTGATAAAAATGTTCTAAAATTGATTATGGTGATGATTATACAACTTTTTAAATATATTAAAGACCACTGAATTATAAACCTTACAATGAATAATTATATTTATCTATATTATAGTCATAAAAATAAAAATTTTGCATTTCAAAAGACACACGAAACTCACCTATTAGTACCTAGATAAGAAGTGTCTCTCAATGAGTATCCATTGGATAGCGTGCCATTAATATTGAATCCAATATCAATATTCAGTTATCAGTATTCTCAGAGTAAGCACATAGAAAAACTTCATAGCTCTATTTTTTGTGGCATTTCCAATATTTTCCAATAGTATTGCGCCCAGTTCAGTAAACACATATATATACTAACTGATCTCAAGCTCCAACCTTTGACCCTGGCTTCTTCAAATTCCATGGCCAAGCATTCCTAATGCCCCCCACACACTTGAGCATGACCAAACACATCCCTCTGTATTTTCTGTCCAGTTGGCACCACTATCTTCCATCTAGTTACCTGTGCTAGAAATCTGGAAGTTCTCCTTGAATCTTCATTGCCTTCGACTCACACCCTCCGATCTCTCTGCCAGTTCCAAGTGGCTCTTCCCTCTGTCCTCATCTCTGTTCTCACTCCTCTTCACTTCATCAGCTCCTGCTTGGACTATTGCAGCAGCCCCTTAACTGTTTTCCGTTCCTGGTCTGTTTCCCTTACATCAATTCTTGTCACCATTCAGAACACCATGAACTTCCATCACTTGCAGGATAAAGTTCATGAAAGCAAACATGGCCACCTGTGACCAGGGCCCTGCCTTCCTCTCTTCTTGTGACCAGTGTTTGACAGAGCTCCTGCTCACCCTCCTGAGATTTAAGTAACCAAATTGTACTCATTTTGATAATTTAGCTCAGGACTATCTCCTCTGTCTGCTAGATAGGGGTCACTTTCGTCACACCTTCCATACTGTATTATAGTAGCTACTTATTCTTGTGTCTTGCCTGCTGACCATGAGCTGTATGAGGGTCAGGACTATGCCTGCGTGTTTCTCATCTCCATAGCACAGTGCAGGCCCCAAAATAACAGTGCCCAATAGATATTTGTTGACTAGTAGATGAACCAGGGATAAAAGCTATGTGATTTAAATTTTGAATCTAGCTAAATGGTTAAATCCTAGAAACCCAATTTTTAAATGCTAAATATCCTCGCTTGTCTCCATGAGGACATGGATCGTGTCTACTTTGTTTATCACTGTGTCTCCAGTGTCATTCACTATTTTCTGGATGGGTAAACAGGAAGGCAAATGGATAAATGAACAGAGATGGAGGCAGAGAAATGCAGTGAAAGCAAACTGCTTCCATGACAGTAACAGGCCTGACAGCCACAACATTACACCTCTGTCATTCCCCAAACCTGAGTCAGATCACTCAGTATTCAATAACCTAAAATTCGGAGAAGGATTTATTTCGCCGATGGACATAAATAGTTGTCTGGTTGGTTATGAACATTTCAGTGACCAGTACGCTGAATCCTCTGGATCTGACTACACTGTAAGGCCTGAATAAATAGAACCAAGTTTCTAAAGGGAGAGGCAGGAGCTGCTTCGTTGTCACTATGGAGTGAGAATGGTCACATCTCCAAATTATTTAGAAAGCACGTCTAGACTGATCCATACAAAACTGACAAATGCATCACCTCTGTGTCACAAAAATAAAAACAAGAATGGTATGAGTCATTTCTTTTTCCCTCATACACTCCACTTGTTGAAGGTACAGAAATCTGAATGAAAATGAAGGAATCTATACTCAGAATAGTCTCAGGGCTTCCTGCTTTATGAGGAATCAACCCAAGTACTAAAATCATGCTCCATAAAATACAATATTCAGTTGATGTGTGGAGAGAATACAAACATGCATCTATACAGTAAAGTTAGGGCAATGCCGTGTTGCTACCACTTGCATTTTTAATGTTTTATAAACTTGTTTTATTTATGCTTAATATGCAAAAGCCAGACTAACAGTTGTTATAGCACATACTATAGTAGATGTTTAGTGGAACAAAGAGATATAGAGGGTAACTTATTGAGTTTCCACCTGGCTTCAAAGAAAACCCTTAGAATTGTGTTATTTATATTATAATGACCGTGACTGTTGGTTATGGAACCAGAGAGAAGTGGGTTGGCCCTGGGCAAGGTATCCAGTCTCCAAAGAAGTGATTACCCACCTTACCAATCGATCTTGATTGTTGTCAGAGGGCGGTGCAGTTAAAAAAGAATGAGGCTGATCTTTATAAACTGTCATGGGAAAAAACATCTCTGGATGATATTGGGGAATTTCCAGAATACAGCCATTTACTAAACCACTCTTCGATTCTGCAGGTACTCAGATCTGCATGTAAATTCATAGGAAGCGCTGGAAGGATATAAACGAAGACAGTAGTAGTTACTCCGAGGAAGGGAATGATGCTGAAGGGTGGTGGTCACATAGATTTGGGGTTCTTTCAGTGAGGATTTTTTTCAATAAGGAATGTATTCAACTCTTGTTTGTATAGTTACAAATCAATCCACTAAAATCTACTTTAAAATATCTACATTTAGGGCCGGGGATATAGCTCAGCAGCACAGCACCTTCCTGGCAAGCGTGAGGCGGTGAGTTTGATTCCCAGTACCAAACAAACAAACAAAAAAACTACATTTTAAGATTGCCACAAAGGCTTTAAAAGGAGATAATGATTATTAAACACATTCTCTGGCACAAAGAATGCTCTCGCTGCACACATTACACGCACCATTCCTGATAAAGACTCCTGACAAGGGCACCAGGAGCCTGCTTTTCTGAGCGCTGGGTCCATGCCTGGCACTTACTCTGCTTACAGTTTTACTTTTCTCTCTAAGGTAGATGTTATGAGTGACATGGGCCTCATTCTTTAACCTCTGTGCTTTAGATTCCTCACCTACTAATGGGAATAATAATGGAACCTATTTTATGGAGGAAATTAACTTCATCAACACATGTAAAGTGTCACAAGAGTGTTCAATGGATATCTACTATTAATTTCATCATCCTGTTGTTTTAACTGAAAAGACAAATGTCCACAAAGATGATATGACTTGACTTAACCAAGTCCTCACAGCTAGTACATGTTTGACCTAAAACTAACGAAGATCTCTGGACTTTTTTATGTACTGTACCACTGGGCAATGGCACAAACACACATATACCCATGCACACTCACATACACAAACGTGTACATATAATAAAACTGGATAGAAAACAAAATATGGACCAGGAACTGGTGGAGGAGGGGTTGGGGGATGACGGTTTATGGTGTACAGAGTTTTAGCTGGGGGTGATAAAAAAAAAGCTCTGGAAGTGAATAATGTTGGTTGCACAATAGTGTAAATGTACCAAATTTTGGCCACTAAATTGCACACAAAAAAATGGTAAATTTTATGTTATATACTTTTACCACAATTATAATTTAGGAAAATAAATTTTAAAAACTGAAGTGGAATAAATTTGCTGGAAGATTGTCAGTCTAGGAGCTGGAGCTATGGCCAGAAACTCTTTTCTTTAGGGCCTTCAGCTTGTGGCATGGCTCAGAATTCTTGCCACCTCCTTTTTCTTTCTTTATACCCCCCATTCATCCACCCACCCATCCATCTATCCACCCATCCACCCACCCACCACCCATTCACCCACCCATCCACCCACCCATCCACCCACCCACCACCCATCCACCCACCCATCCACCCATCCAGTCACCCTTCCATCTACCCATCAGTGCCTCCCACGGCCTGTCATCCACTCCCTCAATCTTTTTTGCCTCTGGGCCTTGCCTGGCCCATGAAGTAGGTTTGAGGCTGCCAGTTTGAATCTAGACTCAGGCTTTCTAAGTCCACACTCAGATGTTACCTCTTCTCTGAAGGCCATCGAGGTGCATGTCTTGCCCAGCATCTCACTGTCACTGCATGGCAGCTGACAAAGGCACCCCGGACATTGCTCTTCCCCACCAGCACATGCCTGCCATCTTCATCGAGCTGCAGCCAGTGATCCCGGGCAGAATCAGTATGCAGACCGTGTTCTGCTGAGCTCAACATGAAGAAGATACATTTAAATGAAGGGCTTAGATTTGGCTGTTTTGTTTTTAGCTGGAGGCTGAAGAATGAAAT
>RJWM01016541.1:0-45216 GCA_004363535.1 Dasyprocta punctata
ACTCAGCTATTAAGAAAGATTGTATTGAGACTTTTATAAGTAAATGGTCACGACTTGAGACCATACTCATAAGCGAGATAAATCAAACCCACATGTGTAAATACCGTATTGTCTCCCTAGTGTAAGAAATGGAAAAGTATATATGATTCAAAATCTACAATAAATACTATGGAAGGGTAAAAAACAGCTCAAAGAGCAACGATAATCGGGAAGGGAATGGGCGGAAAGAGAAAAGGGAGGAGGAAAAGATACAAACCTGTATATATGTATATGTAAGATAACTAAAAAGAACACTGCTGAATGTATTCGTTATTGAGAAAGAACAATTAATACTCATATGATTAGATCAATCTTGCATGTCTATATCTGTTAATGTAAGAAACAATTTTAAAGATAACGATGCGCAATATTGCAACCATTGTCAAGCTTCTATCTTCCGGTTTTGTAAACCTGCAATGTTGTATATTTACTCTAGTTGTTTGCTTGTCTCTTTTGCTTGTTGTTTTCACTATATATGTCATTTTTTTGTTGTTGTTGTAGTTTTTGTTTGTTTTGTTTTTCTTCGCTCAAATAAAAAAAAAAATTAAATATCCCACACAGCTATGGTCAGAAAAGAAACTTTCCATGACACAACATAATGAAAATTCCAAAACTTCAGCAAAAGCAAAGAATACTAAAAGCTACTACAGAAAAATAGTGGGTTACTTATACCAGCAAGACTATCAGAATTACAGCTGATTTCTTGGCACAAACTTTAAAGGCCAAAAAGGTTGGAGGAAAGAGTTTCAAGTCCTGAAAGAAAACAGCTGACAACTAAGACTTCTATATTCTACAAAATTAGGCTTCAAAATTGATGAAGAATTAAAGACTTTTCCTGACCAAGAAATCATAAAAAAAAGTGCATGAATGCTAAGCCAGCAGAAAATACTCAAGGAAATCCTAGGCAGAGACAGGGAGGCCACCGGCACTAACAACACCAAAGAGAAGACAGGCATTCTTTATTTAATGACCAAGATCCACTCCCATGACTAGGTCATTAATTGAATTGGTTACTAAATGAAGAATTACAACACATGTAACGTGTTATACAACAGTATTTAGTATATACAACACAGTATTTAGAAAAAAGAAATGGTTAAAGGAAACTCCAACTTGATGCCTTTGCTTTTGTTTTCATAACTCTTACATGCAGTACTATAATATATAACAGAACATAAAACTACAGTGCTCCTGAGGTCGTGAGTTTGATCCCCCGTTCCAAAAAAAATTAATAAACCAAACAATAAAATTCATAAAAAGAGCCAGGCGTGGTGGCGCACGCCTTTAATCCCAGCACTCAGGAGGCTGAGGTAGGAGGAGCATTGTGAGTTTGAGGCCCGCTTGGGCTACAACGTGAGCACATGGCCGGCCTGAGCTACATGGTGCGACCCTGCCTCAAAAAAACTAGGGCTGGGAGTTTGGCTCAGTGGCTTAAGCGCCTGTCTGGCAGGTGTGAGGCTGTGAGTTCGATCCCCAGTGCCGCAAAAAAAAAATAAATAAATAAATAAATAAATAAAACTACAGTGCTCCACTATACAGTGCAATCAGCAAAAATTACAGGACTTCTCCGTAGAAGAAGCCACCACAAGGCCACACTGCTGCTCACATCCCTGCATCATAAAACCAAATGGTCATAAGTCCAAGTGGTGAGTTGTAAGTCTCAACAGCTGTTAAATAAGTAGGTCATTAAACAAGGACTACCTGTAGGAAATCCACATACCACTAGGAAAGAAGTGAAACAAACAGAAAAAAAGCAAAGAATTAGTACTGGGAAAATAGTGCAATGACAGGATTCAGTACACACTACACAATAACTGTCAATGTTGATAGCCTTAACCCCCCAATTAAAAGACATCCTGGCAGACTGGATCAAAAAACAAAATGCAACCATATACTGTCTACACATCCAAAAAGAAGCTCATGGTCTAAAGGTGAAATGTGCAACCAGAGTCTGAAAGCAAGCAGTAGTAGCTATTGTACTTTCAGAAACAACAGGCTTTAAGCCAAAACTGATTAGAAGAGACAAAGATGGCTAATACATAGTGGTGAGGGAAACAGTTCAACAGGAAGAGATAGCAAGTATAATAAGCATCTATGCACTAAATGCTGGTGCACCCAAATTCGTGAAACAAGAACTCCCTGAAATAAAAGGACATATAGGCACCAACACAACCACTGAAGGGACTTCAATACCCCACTCTCACAATTAGACAAGTCAATCAAACAAAAATTAGCAAAAGAAGTATTAGGCCACCCCAGAACAAACCAACTTAACCAATATTTATCCGACAACATTTTTCACAGGAGTACCCAATTTTCTTTCCAAACTACAACATATTTTAGGCCAGACAACATGCTTAAATAACTACAAAAAATAATGCCCTGCATAATATTGAATAATTGTGGAACAAAGCAAGAAATCAACAGAAAATTAAAGCACAGAACCTACATAAACACATGGAAATTAAACAATACATTATTGAATAATCAATGGAACCCAGAAGAAATCATGGAAAAAATAAAAAAGCTCCTAGAATCAAGTGATGATGGAAATATAATATGCCAAAATCTGTGGGACACAACAAAAGCAGTTTTAAGAACTTTATAGCATGCATTGAAAGAATTGAGTAATCCCAAATAAATATGAGTGATCACAAGTAAGCAATTTGATGCATCTCAAAGCACTAGAAAAACAATACAATCTAAACATGAAATTTAAAAAGTGGAAAAATTGTAAACAGTGGGCAGAAATTAATGAAATTGAGACTGAAAAAAACAATACAAATTTCAATGAATCAAAAAGTTGCTTCTTTGAAAGACTAAGCAAGACTGATAAACCTTTAACCACAGGTACCAAAACAAAAAAAGATAAAAACTATATCAATGAAATTAGAAATGAAAAAGGTGAAATCACAAACTACACCACAAGCATGCAGATGGTTATAAGAAACTGCAGTATTTCAAAAACTTGCATTCCAAAAACTTTCAGAACCTAGAATTAATGGAGAAATTCCTATGCACATAAGAATTACCAAAATTAAATCAAGAAGATTTAAAAATCATGAATATACTGATATACCTAAAAATAAAGGAAGTAATAAGAATTTAACTAACAAAGAAAAACCCAAAGCCCAACAAATTGACCACAAAATTCTACCAAAACTTTGGGGACACACTAATAACAATACTCCTCCAAATGTTCTATAAAACTGAAAGGGAAGGAGAACTCCTAAACTTCTTCCTGGAAGTAAGCATTACACCGATACTAAAACCAGACAAAGCCTTAGCAAAAAACGAAAACTATTCACTGATCTCCTTAATGAACATAGACACAAAAATTCCTCAGTAAGATACTGACAAACAGAATGCAGTAAATCATTAAAAAGATCACACATCATGACTGAGGTGTCTTCATCCCAAAAACACAAAGATGATTCAACATACATAAATTAGTAAGTGCAATCCTTCACATAAATAGAAGCAATGACAAAAATCACATGGTCATTTCAATAGATGCAGAAAAAGGCCTTTGACAACATCCATCATCCATTCATGATTTAAAAAAAAAAAAACCCTGACATTTTCTCAAACTGATAAAAGCCATTTATGACAAGCCCAATGGTTAAAAACTGAAAGCCTTTCCTCTAAAATCAGGAGTAAGAAAACGATGTCTACTCTCACCACTCCAGTTCAGTATAATACTCAAAACTGTATCCAAAACGATGAGTCAAGAGAAAAAAGAAAAGGAAGAAGTCAGATTATCCTTATTCACAGATGACATGATCCTTTACATGTAAGACCAAAAGTCTACCTAAAGACACCTAGAAATAACAAACAAATTCATCAAAGAAGCATGATACAGAATAAACACACAAAAATCAATAGCGTTCCTGTATACCAATGACGAACCCAATGAGAAACAAATCAGGAAAACAATTCCATTCACAATAGCTTCAAAAAAAATCACCTAAAAGTAACCTAACCAAGGAAGTAAAAGACATCTGTAACAAAAACTATATTACTCTGAGAAAAGATATTGAAGAAGACATCAGAAAATGAAAAGACATTCCCTGACCCTGGATGGGCAGAACCAATATTGTCAAAATGGTCATATTACCAAAAGTGACATATACATTTAATGCAACCCGAATCTGAATACAATCAGCACTCATCACAAAACGAGGAAAAAAAAATCCTAAAATACATCTGGAACTAGAAAAGGTCCAACAAACCGGGGCAACAAGAGCAAAGTGTGAGACATCACAGTCTTGCATTTCAAGTTATACTACAAAGCTACAGTGATAAAGACTACACAGTACTGACAAATAAACAGACATATGGATCAATGAAAGAGAAAAGCAAATGCAGAAACAACCACAACGCACTTGGATATCTAATCACTAATAAAGAGGCTAAAAATACCCTGGGAAAAAGCTGCATATTCACATGGAGAACAATGAATCTAGACCTGCATTTCTCACCCTGTACTAAACTAAAGAGAAAATGGATCAAAGAACTATGTATTAAAATAGAAACAACCTAAAATAGAAGATAAAAACAGGCAAAAATCCTTGAAAACATACGCAAAGCAAGGAGTTTTTGAGTAGATCCTTAATTATAGAATTAAGAAATAACACTTTAAAAATCAACAAAGAAGATTTTATCAAATTAGAAAGTTTCTTCAAGGAAAAGTGAAAAGAGTGAACAGAAAACCTACAGGATGAGGAAAATATTTCACCAGCTAGAAAAAAAGAACCCCAAAAAATTAGATACCCCAAAATAAGGCCAAATTAAAAAATGGGTACTTGGAATGAGTAGACATTTCTCAGAAGTACAAATGACCAATAAGTACATGAAAAACATGTTTGGCATCTCTGACCACTAGAGAAATGTAAATCGAAACAGCATTAACATTCCATCTTACTCCAATTAAGAATGGCAGTCATCAAGAACTCAAAAAACAACAAATGCTGGGGATGTTGTGGGAGTGGAGGGGAAGAACCCTTCCACTTGTTGGTGGGAGCATAAACTGGTACAATCACTATGAAAATCAGTATGGAGATTCCTCAGAAAACTAAAACTAGAAATTTCATTTAACCCAACTCTACTCCTACTGAGTATCTTCCCAAAAGAGTTAAAGACATCATATTACAGTGATACATGCCCACCCATTATATACCAGCCACAGTAGCTACATTTTGTGAATCTCCTATATGTCCATAAGCAGATGAACGGACAAAGAAAATGTGGTGTTTATACAATAGAGTACCACTCGGCCTTAAAAGGATAAATTTGAGTCATAAGTATAAAAATGGATATACTTTAAGACCGTAGTGTTATGTGAAACAAATCAGACACATGAGCTTAAATATTGCATGGCTTCTCTTATATACAAATCCTAAAGTATAAACAATTTGGAGAGCAAAATAAAAGACAGATGATAGAAAATAGGGAGGTAGATATTTTGCAAATAGGAGGGGGACCTAAGGCTAAAAGGAGAGAGGAAGGAAGCAAAGGAAAAGTGTACAGAAAGGACTAATATGTACGTGTACCAATATCCATGAAGAATGTATCTAGTATGTATCAAAAACACATACTAATAAAAAGGATGCAGCAGTAAGACTATGTGCTCCTCACCCCAAGCCATAAGGCTTTAACAATTACACTTTAGTAACACAGAACCCGGGCTTATAGGGAACTGCTTCTATCAATTCTGAATGTTTTATAAAACTATGGCTGTGCAAATTAACTATAATAATAATATAAGAAGTCATCAACAGGTAAATGTTCACAACAGTCAAAATACTCAAGTATTCTCTTGGCACTTGGACCCCTTTTTAATAATGCCAATAATAACTCTAAACAACCCTGAGGAACTTTTAATTAAATCATTGCTTTCCTCATAGAAAAACTAGTGATAGTGATTACCACTACTCTGAATAATTATGGATGTTAAATAATGAATAACATGAGCAAAGTCTTTACAAACTAACCTTTGGAACAAAAAATCTTTATGGAATACTGTATATTACAAATGAGACTTTTTTACAACTATGACACACATGCAAAAAGGTCATGTGAGGTATGCAAGGTGTGCATGAAAGAAAAGAACCCAGAGAAACATTTTTAATGTCCCTACAAATCAAAACCTATAAAATCATATTTATCAGTGGAAGGTATAGTACAAAATAAAATATTTTAAAATAAGAAATAAGATAGATTTTTAAAATAAGACTAAATTAGAACCTGCCAAATAGTAAAATATCCATGATCTTCTTTTGTAAATATGTCTATGTATTAATTAGAACATTCTATGTGTATATGAAATATTCATGTAACAGTTCCCTTTCCCTGCAGTCATAAAATTTCTTGTTCCAACAAATGAGAAATCTGATATGAATAAATATTAAGAACAAGACAGCAAATTAATTAAAATTGCTTTCAGAAAATTTTAATTTCCTTTAGCTTTAAAACATGTTAGGGAAAAGAAATTTGGTGACAGAAGAATAACTTCTCTGCAAAGCAGATGAGTTACAAATCTACAAACTGAGACCATCTAGAAGGTTCAGAAACATGAAGCCATTAAGAAAACTACCCACTGAATTTAATGATCATCACAATCTACATCAACCAGTCTTGACAGGGTAACTAGTTCTAGTTTGTGCTTGCTCTCTTGGTACATATTCAGCTGTGAATTCTGACAATTGAGTCTTCCTTGACAACCAGACTCTTCCTGTCCTTGCAGAAGCTTACACTTAATCTGTAAATGTTTCAAATATACAATATGGTCTCATATTAAGGGTCTAAGAGTCAGAGTATGTGGTAGCTAACCTTGATCATCAACTTGATTGCCTTGAGAGATACCTGGGAGAGCTGTGAAGCACACTTTGTGTGTCTTGTTGTGTCACTGGAGGCATGACCTTGGGGATAATATCTGGTCCTTGCCACCTTCTCTCAGGCTCTCACCCTGCTGTTTCCCCAATTCCATGAGTTTGGCAGCTTTCCTCTGCCACATCTTTCTGCCATCATGTTTCCACCTTAGCACCAGTTAACCATAGACTATCACCTCCAAAACCATAAGCCAAAATAAACCTTTTCTTTTTTAAAGTGTATGCATCAGGTATTTTGTCTCAAAAATACTAAGCTGGCTAATCCAGAACATTCTATGAACCAGGAGATGGGGTTTCAGAAGTGATACTTCCACACATCAGTAAATTCAATTCTTGGATAGATTTCTGCAAGAGACTTAAGCTTGAAAACATTATATTCTTTCAAGATTATTTGGTATCCTCTAAGAAATAGAGATGACATTAAAAAGGACTTTTTCCTCAAGTGTTAGAAAGTTAAAACCAAATCACTGGCCCTTAATTCAACCTGGTCCTATAGGGCCATTTGAAAAACTTTAAAAACAGAGTACACACCCACACACATAAGTAGAGCATGGAATGGTGGTTATCAGAGGCTGGGGGAAAGAGCTGGGTGAGGAAAGTGGCGACTGACTAATGGCTACAAGTTACAGTTAAAGGAATGAGTTCTGGGGTTGTACTGCAGAGCAAGGTGACTATAGTTAATAACGATGCATTGTGTACTTCAAATTGCAGGAAGAGAAGATGTTAAATATTCTTACCACAGAGAAATGAGAAATAATTGAGACCATGGATATGCTAATTAGCCCAAATTGATCATTCCACAATGTATACATGTGTCAGAACATCACACTGGACCATAAGTATCTGTGATTATGATCCCCAATTCAGAATAAAGTTTTTTAATATGGCCCCCTAGAGATCACTACTGGTATCTCTAAGTCTTGATTACACATTTACTTGGGAAGGGGTTGAGGGAAATAGGAATACAGCACAAAGTTACTCATCTCAGTCCCCAAAGATTCTGTTTGAATTGGTCTGGACTGGGATCTAAGGACTAGCATTCACATTTAAATCTTCTCTGGTGGTTCTAATATGCAGCCAGGGTGGAGAAACACTAATCTTGTACAATAATACCTAAATACTGGCAGCTGCAATAGAATCATGTCACGAGTGTCAAAAATAGACATTGCTAAATTCTAATAAAGATGCATTGAATTGACTCCCTCAGGATAAAATACAAAAATACAACCACAGAGCTAAGTCTCACGCTCAGCCAAGTTTGGAACCCCTTGATTTGGTGTCTTGCTCCTCTCAGTGTGCACCAGCATCATGGGGAGTTGATAAGCAATGCAGAATCTGGGACACACCCAAGATTTTCTGTATCAGAACCTCTATTTTAACATGATCACTTGGGTGATTCCCAAGTATATGAATTTATCCATCTTATGCGCCTTTTCCTTTCTACAGACAGAAAAGCAAACCAGGAAATTTAAAGAACTCGGTCAGTGAACATAGGAAAAGGGCATCTGATAAGGGAAAAGACAGAACCAGGCCTTGCTCTGTAAGACTTTTACTCCATCACAGTTCTTCTGCACTGCTGTCTATGCTTTGGTTTTGTATAGTATAAGGAGGCATTTCCTCTTTACAGAATAATTTCTTGAGATAATTGGAAAATAATTCCATTTAGATGAGTATTACTATGTATTAATCCCACTGCTAAAGGAGTCCATGAATAAATCAGGAGCTCAGTAACCCTGGCTGCCAAAACTTTCTGGGAGAAGAGAGATTATAGTCAGTTGATGAAAACACCATAAAAGCATGTCAGTTTCTTTCCATTCTACAGCAGTTCTGGGGAGACAAAACAAAACAAAATAAAAAATGTTTTCCTTTGAGCTGTTCCAACATGATCACACTGGGATTTTTTTTTTATTGTTTTGAATCATGAAAACTATACCTTTGTTGGATTTAAAAATTGCAGGGCACTAACAATGGGGATAAGGAAAAGAAGTAGATGGGGAGTAGGCCAAAGAGTGCAAATTTTCAGGTTTGCAAGATAAATTAAGTGTAGAGCTCTAATGCATAAGTACAAAGACTATCATAAATAATACCTTATCATATAATGAAAATTGTGAGAGATTTTAGCTCTTACTACAAAGGAAAACAATAAGATAACTATGGGAGGTGATGGGTAGATTTTTTGTGACTATAGTAATAAATCAATTAAATATGTATATCAAAAGATTATGTTATATGCTTTATATTCACACAATACAATAAATTATTTGTTAAAAAAGATACATGCAGAAAAACAATGGTGGGGCACCTTTTTGCAAACTTAAGTCTCTGCTCTTTTTCCCAACCTTGTTGTGCAAATTACCCTATATAAAGTATCTCAGAGCATTAGCAAGAATTTTCAGGTATTTTAAGAAATGATAAGATACACAAAAGAATTTTAGAAGACTAAGGACCATGGAGTGAATGTGAGAAAGCAAAGGATTTCACAAAAAGAAAGAAGCACTTTCACTGATTTATGATTTCATCTCTAGGAAGAGCCAACCAGATTTTCCCTCTAATTATATTCAGCATTGAATACGCACATCTCCCAGAAAGCATCACTCTCATTCTGGAAGTTCTCAGGCTCTGGACAGAGTCCTCCAGTAGAGACAGTGCAGGCAGAAGTCCAGAAAGAAGCCCCAGCATAGGGTTTTTTACAGATGCTCTTTTTGGTACCCCAGAAAGGGCCAAGCACAGGCATTCACAGTTACAAGATTTCACACCCTGCAACTCTCCAAATCCTCTATTTCTAAAGAACTCAACACATATTTCAAAAATTTATAAATAGGAAGGTAAATATAAACCTTAAAATGAATGAAATAAAACCCATACAGCAATCTCTCTCTTTTTCTAAAGGGGACTGGTTAAAAAAAGCCTTTTGGTGATGCTGATTGTCGAATATTAATTACAGTCAGACACTGGTACTCCACTGCTTTGAAACTCCTTGAATTAGGTATTCCATAAACTTTGACACAAAAAGTGTTTGGCACTGGAAATGTAAGTTAGAACTTGTTGGTGTTGATTGCTTTATAACTCAGTACTCTTTCCAGCCAAAACAATTTACTTAGTACTCATCATTTTTGGTACATGTCACAACCCCCAGAACCAATTAATGATGAGTACCAAGGTACCACTGTATAAAATTAGGTTTGGTTTGGGATTCTGATTTTATTCCAACATTCACTTTGTTTCTCATCTGAATCAGACTCTTATTAAAATCTGAAGCTACATATTTCTAATACACAAGAAAAACCAGGCTAAATTCCTTACCAACCTATGACAACTCTTCTAAATTCCATCAGTGGGATGCAGAAATCACACCTATAAACAGCTATGCTAAGCTGTTTCCTTTGACTGAGCTCTTCTTTTCTTCAAAGAAATGAAAAGCAAACTAGGTGACAAAGTGACACTGCAGGTGATTTTTAGAATCCACTCTAAATATGGCCATCTTTCAGTTTTCCCCATCTCAAGGAAACCTTCCATACCTCCCTCTACACTCAGGACAATGAAAGTAAAAACGCTGGCAGTACACCTTCACATGCCCTCATTCATGCCAACCAATCCATTACCAAATCCTAATAATTCTACTAACACAACATGTCAGATGCATCCAATTTTCTCCACCTCTACTGTTATTAACCCCGGTCAATCCTCTCTTGCCTGGATAATTTCAATAGTGTTGTAGATAGGCTCCCACTTTTACTCCTTTTCCCTGCAATCCTTACCAAGAAACCACAGGGATCAGGATATTTGCCCAGTACACTTGGAAAATAATGCAAAATCCTTCCCTTGAATAGGTAGGCCCCTAACAGTTACATCTGCTTCTTTTTGTCCTCTGTGATCCAAACACATGTCTTGAAGGTTCAAAAACATAAACTATTCATTTTCTTTTTTCTCTCTTTAGGGCTGTACATATTTTCTCTTTCCCTGAAATATTCTTCCCAGTTATCTCATTCCCCCATCCTTTGGGTATCAAGTTAACACTACTTCCTTAGAAAAGCCTCTTTAACACTACTTTCGATAAAAATGAGTCCCTGATCCACATGACCAGAGCACCCTGCCCTTTTCCTTCACAATGCTCACCATGACTTCTAATTATATATCTTGGTTTGTTGAATACCTATCTCCACCGGGCGTGTGGGTGAACCCCTTTAATCCCAGCACTTAGGAGACTGAGGCAAGAGGATTGTTGTGAATTCGAGACCAGCCTGGACTACAAAGTGAGTTCAAGGCCAGCCCGAATTGCATAGTGAGACTCTGTCTCAAAAAATAGGGCCTGGAATTTAGCTCACTGGTATAAGCGCCTGCCTCGCAGGCATAAGGTTGTGAGTTTGATCCCTGGTACAAAAAAAAAAAAAAAAAAAAAGAATACCTATCTTCCCTACCAGAATTTAAGATACATGATGTCAAATATACACAATGTATTCATTACTACATACCTGCAAAGGTTTGTTGAGCAATCAAATCAAATAAAAAATGCTGATACTATTTAGAGTCACAGAGTCAACAAACAATTTCAAAACAATGCTTAGATATTGTCAAGAATATAGATAAGGACAAAGGTAAGCGTATTTCTTCAAGAACTGACAATACTACTTTAAAAAAAAAGAAGTGTTCCTAAGCAGATTGCCCTGCACTTTAAATTGGCTTCTGAAAACTTGTAAATCAGAGTCTATATTATTATATTTTTAAATTTTTCTTCTCAGTGAGCGATATCTACAGATATACTTAAATTTCATAGAACAGTAATAGAGCAAACCCTGAAGCATACACAGCACATTTTATTTGGGTTAAATAAAATCTTGGTACAGATGGCTAAACAAAAGCATAAATAACTTATATGTCATACCCACATGCACATTGTTAATTTCTGGTATGTGCATTGCCCATTTTTGTCTCAATAACAATATAAGTCTGGTCATTTTATGTCCTCACAAAACACACCTTGATCCGACAGTTCTGGAGCAATCAAGCAACTATATAGACATATGCACTTTGTACCTTCCATGATGAGACTAATTATTATATAATAATATTGGCAACATTAAGCAGACCATCACTGTGGGAGTTAGAAATATGCAAAAAATATCTGTTAATTTATTCAAACTTGTTCAGCTGTCATCAAAGATAAAAATATGCCTCTACTTTTCATCTCCTTCAAGATCAAAGGTACATTTTTTAAGTTTCTGTGTTTCTTTGATGGCATTAATTTCATCATTTCTCCATTTAGCCAAAGTGGTTCAGACTGCATGAAACACCTTAACATCTACTGCTGAAATTCTAATGGCAGAAACAATATAAACTTTGTTTCAGAAAAAATTTTTTCCACAAAAAGAAAAAACTTCAATGATCCAATTTCTACTTTTAATAGTTGGCATTTTGTTCAAGAGAAGATGGAATTCTACAAAGTATACTGGTCAGAATCATTAGAGCAAAATATAATTGCAATAATGGACTATGAGTCACACACTCACAATACAACAGAAAACATTCACCTTGATGTAGATAATAGCAAATGTTTATTGAATTTTATTACAATAAATTTTCTTAAAATACCTAAAGCCTCTGGGCATAAACTAGTTACATAATCTTGGGGAAGAAAACTTAACTAGTCAAGATGTTTTCATCCCCCCAAAAGTATTATGTATTTACTCTTCAAGGATTATTTTAAACACCGTAAAACCACAAATGTTTTCATAAACAAATCACATCTTTTCTTAAAGAATTATATGTTTTCTTTGAAGTTAACCTTCTTAACCCAGTCAAACATTAATGGCAAATAAGTAATGAAGAATTTCAATTAAAAGACTGATTCAACCTGCACACATGGCAAAAAAAACAGAAGGGAGGCTTTTCTGAATGTATTACAATCCAATTAACTTTCTAAAGCTTTCTCCTTTTTAAAATTTCTACTGTCTATGCAACAGGAGCTAACTGAGGAAATGATACAGACCTACAAGTTCAGTTCGTTTTTCTCCTTGGGCCAATTTTCACTGGACCAGTCACAAAAAGAGAATGACTTTTTTGCTTTCTTTTAGGGACTTCTCAAAGAATGCTGAGGTCAAGTTCACTCTAACCAGGAAGGCTTGCTGGGGGAGGGATGCGTGGAGAAGGTAGGCAGGAATGAGTTGTTCATTTGGTTTTAGCTTGGGGGTTTTCTCCAAATTAGTAAACCCTTAATAAAGTAAATCAAATGTTTTTTAAGCTCAGTTTATGACTTAGAAAAGTCTCAACTCTTTCACTGTTTCGCTTTCTTCAAGTTAAAAAAGGAAAAGAAAAAAGAAAGTCACTCCTATCTTGCCTTGTGAAGAGGAAATAAGAAAAAGTAATTATTAAATCCTTACTGTGATGAGACACAGCATAGAGCTAAGAGATATGTGGCTTTATGCATCCTTCCAGAGACCCTGCAAGGGAAGCATTATAAATCTGGAACCCCTGTGCCACGACAAGTGAGGACAAGCCAGGCCAGGCCAGGGTAATCTATGAAGATTATGAGCTGCCATGACTATCGCTGCTACAGGGGAGAAAGGTTGCTTTAGGAATGAGTAAACCAACCAACTCCTTCAATTTAGGAATGAGTAAACCAACCATCTCCTTTCCAATTTCCCTTGGAAATTCTTTATATCCAAGCTCAGCTAATGAGGCAACTCTTGTGTAGTTCTTACTTTGGTCCCATATATATATATATATATATATATATATATATATATATATTTTTTTTTTTTTTTTTTTTTTTTTTTTTTTTTTTTTTTGGTACCAGGAATTGAACTCACGACCTCACACTTGCCAGGCAGGGGCTTACACCACTGAGCTAAATCCCCAGCCCCTTTTTTATTTATTTATGTATTTAATTTTTTTGGTACTGAACTCATGACCTCGAGCCTGCCAGGAAGGTGCTTAGGCCACTGAGCTAAATCCCCAGACCTTATTTTTATCTAAATTGGTTGCATATGAGGTCAGTTATGGACATATTTCATGCCCCGAGATGAGTCAGTACAGAAAATACATATGAATTCACCTTCTCCATACACAACACTTTTACAAAAGTACAAAAGAAACAGATGATAAATTTCTTGCCCCTAAAGTTGATAATCTGGTTGGGAAGTAAAACTAATGTTATACTAACTGGGAAATCAAAGATGACCTAAGCTTTTTACTGAAAGACAAAAACAAGATCCCATGGATAAACATGAGAAAATCAATTTGTTTGAGACCAAAAGCAAGTAAATTCACTTCTGGCCATACTCAGTTTTAGATAACTTGTGAGAAGACGAAAAAGAGAAATTCTATATTTCCACTACAAACACAGTGCCACAGAGGAGACAAAGTCTAAATTATGGCAGAAGACAAGCTTACTCAGAAAAGCATAGTGAAGATGTAAGAAGAGATCAAGTGAAGATCTGAGTGGCAAGTCAGTTTTTAGGAGAGCAAGAAGGGAAAGGGAAAAGGAGAAAATAAAAACGGAGAATCCGGGGGAAAAGAAAGGAGAACATGCAAAACCAGGAAAGTGACAGATGAATTTGTGCATGGGGAGTGCAGTGAATAGTCTCAAATCCTGCAAATCCATAAGAATCAAAACAAAAGGCCTTCAGATTTGCAAGAAAAATGATCACTTGTAATTTCTAGAAAGTTTCAACATTATGGATTAGCCAAAATGCAGTTGCAGAGGTATAAAAGGAAATGGCATCCTAAAATGAAAGACATCAACCACAGAGGTGAATTCAAATATTTAAACAACTAAATGATAACTAAGAGCACTGATGTGGCATTTGTTACATGGCAGACACGACTTTCTGCACTCTGCACTGATTAACTTATTTAATCTCCACTCTGCCTACATAAGTTATACACCATTATTACTTGTGTTTTACAGATAAGGACACTAGGTACAGGTGAAGTTAGTAAGGATCAAATAAACCTGAGCTTTAATTTACTCCCAATAAAAAAGATACGTAGAAATAAAAAAAAAAAAAAGACTTGCAGAAAAGATCAAGACAAAAGTTAACTTTTCCCCACTATCCAAGTGACAGAGCAAATTTTGATTCCATTTGCGCATCAGAGACTGGCCTGCTGGGCCGTGAGCCGCTCTCCCCCTAGGCAGAGCTCTCAAAAGACACATAAACAGGCAGGCACTGATTTGCAGGAATAAAATTCACCATCAATAACTTCTCATCACAAAGTTGTTTAAAAAAAGAATTTCATTGGAATCTAAAAATTTGTAAACAGTTATTTCTTTGACAAAAGAGTCTAGCATTTAAATCCTTGGAGATTAAAACCAAAAAAATTGTAGAAAACTTTGCAGCTATGCGTAGGAGATAAACAAGGTCGCTTCTACACTCCCCTGTCCGACCCCTGTGTGTATCGACTGATTCCCCCAATAGGTTGATTTCTACTTTTAGGTACATACACTGATTAACTACACATTTAAACTATGCTGCTCCTTACACAAGCTCACTTAATAGATGCAATCAACATTATTTAGGAAAAGAGTCAGTTATGAACTTGGTTACCTTAGGAGACAAAATCAAAAAGCATTTATTCAACCAGCACTTACTGCTACATGCCCTGTACCATAGAGGATACAAAAATGTTAATAAAGTATGGCTCACAGTCTCAACGAGCTTAGTTCCTATATCAAAATTTTCATGACATCCAGGTATATGTCTAGATCTAGAAACTGTCATGATTGTGTAGCTAAACTTAAATTGCTGATCTCTCAAAGCCCACAGAACTTTGTACTTAATAGCTACATTTTTCTTTGTATTTAATAGTTATATTGCCCAACAAGAGCAAGAAATCCATTTGCAGTAAAATTTCAATAGCTTTGCAAATATTCTTCCTTTCTAAATTATTTTGTCCATTAATTTTCCTGTTTTTCCATGTGAAAATAATATATCATAAAACAACTATCTAGACTGTATACACATGTTTCAATTCATTAGGTAATAGTATGCTCATGTAACCAAACACCAAAATAATATCTAAAATACATGCTGATTTACATGATGATAATTATCACTACTTTCACATGATCAAGTATCTTTAAAGACTCAGCCTTCCCAATGTTAACCTTTGGATTATGTAAAATTAGAATATTTAAATAATTATTTTTAGTCATTCTTAAATAACAGAAAATCATGCCAAGTATTATTATGCCAAAATACTTAAGGAACATGCTGAGGATTTTTGTAAGTTCTCTGCTGCTCCTGGGAAAGAAATGTGTTTTAAAATGTCCATTTCTTGGAGTGCACTGACTCTAGTACATTCTTTGACATCGATTTCCACAGCAACTGCTTCTGGCTTTGAACTTGTCATTCTTTGTGGATTTGATTTCACCACACATCTCTTTTATTCATAAAAATTCTCTATGGCACATTTTAATTTTGTCATTAGAGCTGGTTTTGTATGGGACATACCAAGGCATCTATCTCTCAACATAGGGTTTTCAATCCAACCAAACAAATTCCTCAAATCCAACTTCAGATTTGCTAACAGGAAACAAAACTTCTTAAAATGATATATTCTCAATTGTAGGTTTTTTGGAGTTTAACAATTTGGAGAACTTTAAAGGTACTTTGTTTTAGCTTTGTGGGTTTTTTTAACATTTGGATCACATCAAAATACCAGGATCACATAACATCCTACCAAAGTGACTATAAATCTGTGAACTACCTTTCAATAAAATTAAACTGCTTCTACTTCACAAATTTGATAAAAGTTACACAAAGAGTTTAAGTAGACGAAAACATTTGTTGAAATAGGAAGTATGAAGTCATCTTCCTACTATGAAGCAGTATGCACAGACATTATTCTGCAGAACACTGTTTTATACGTGGCCACGGCACTGAAGTTGCTTATTACAATAAAATTTGTTAATATGCTAAAGTGTTCTTTGTCTAAAACACATTTTATTAATTAACATCACACAATAGTAACTATTTTTATTAACATCACATTCATTCAGCCAGAAAACGTTGGTCACCATCAATCAAATCTTAATAACTGAAGTAAGTGCCTTACTATTGAATTTCCCATATGTCTTACATTTTAGATATTTTCTTCCAAGAGGAAGAACTAAGCACACTGACTCCCATCCCACCAGGCTGATTTGGGGGCTGGAAGGGAGAGGAAAAGAAAGATGTTGCAGACTTGGTTCACCTGTGACAGAACCTACAGTGACCTCTTGTGGTAAACGGTAACTACACAAGTTTGGTGAACAAAGCAGTCTACCTAGGCTCACTGGAGAATGAGGTAGCATTATTTCTCCAAGCCAGGAAACAGCTATTGATCCCAATGAATGCAAAAGATAAGCGACGATTAACCTAAAAGGTTTCTTCATGGAAATTTCCTCAGTTATTATCTCTTAAAATTGGCATAATTATTCCCTTGTGGTAAAAAAAAAATAGTGGCTAATATGATTGCTTTTTTGTTTTGTTTTTTAAGTAGGTCAATTAAAAGATGTCTAAGAAAATGGAGTTCTTATACATCCTACTTCAGGAATCAAGCAAAAGATAAATGAAAAGGGTGATTTCTAATTCCGACAGCAGTGCCCTGAGATAAGCAGCCCCAGGTCAGCAATTCGTTACATAATGCAGTGTGGGCTCAAAAGCAAAAGATGAATCCTCTGGTTTATTTATCAATATGATTTAGGAAGTGGTCAGTATAATTTCAACCTCTTTGATATTTTAAATGTTAAAGTGGTACATTATGAGACGTAGGTAAACCAATGCTTCAAAAACACTATGTGGTTTTATCAATATTTCCTGAATAGTGTCTTGGATGTTACAGAAAATCTTTCCAGAAAAAAAAAATCAAGAACTTTGTAAGACAAAGAAACCCATTTACATTTCACCATTTGTTTGAAACTGGGTAATACTTAAAAGTGGTTATTCCCTTTTTGGTTTTGTTTTTAAATCACTAGTTCTGCATTTCTTCTCATCTGAGAATCTTCAAGACCTCAGTTTTTACAAATGTCAATTACAGCACAATAAGTTTGGACTTTGTATAAGTAAGAGGTGGTTGAATATTAGCTGTTCAACCCAGCTATCCCTGGAAAAATGGAAAATTGGGGACACTGAGCTGCTCCTTTGAAGAAAGAGTGACTCATAAAACACTACCTTCTATTCTCTTCCTTGGGCCCTTTTCTCCTCCAAAGAGAAAAACAAGGGCTGGGAGTTTGGCTCAGCAGCTTAAGCACCTGTCTGGTAGGCATGAGGCTGTGAATTCAATCCCTGGTGCCACGAAAAAAAAAAACAAACAAACAAAGAGAAAAACACTTGTATTTTTAATAAAACTAGAAAAATGGCTCTAATTTTTCATAGTGTTTAAAATATTAACAAATTTCTAATAAAAAGATATTAATTTGTAGTCATAACTTTTCCAACTAGCAACCTAGATTACTCTCAACCAAACCAATCATTTGTGTTTACCCATTATAGAATCAAAGACAATGTACAAATAAAATGTGCTGCCCAAAGACATGACCAGACTGAGGACTCTGAAACATTTTTTTTTTTTTTTTTACCTTTTGAGTCTAAAATTCCAACTGAGCATCCTAAAAAGCAGTTGCTTTTTTTCAGGCATTTAACCTCTACAAACAAGTTCACTGCTTCCTACATTTAATTTACATTGATGAACACTCTGCATAAACAATTAAAATTCAAATAAGGGACAATGGCTTAATAAGGTTCCAGACACAGATCCAGTTAGTAAGCACCTGAGGCGGGGAACTTGTAGGTGATGTTACATCACACAGTTCTCAAATCCCCCTTCATAGTAAAGTATTTTGATACTCCGAGCCAAAAATTTATCTAACCTTAACTATGGTTAACAACATTCCAGTATTTCAAAATAGCTAGTAGACAGAAGTCTGAACAATTCCAACTCGAAGAAATGATAAATATCTAAAGTGATACGTAAGCCTGATATAATCATTACATGTTGTATTCATGTATTAAATGTAACACTGTAACCTATAAGTATGTACAATTACTAGGTGTCAATCAAAAGTAAAAATATTTTTAAATGTATCCGTAAATCCCTAATACTTTTAAACTTTTGACCTTTACAACTATTAGTAGTAATGTTATTTCTCTTAGAATTATTTTAGCTCCTTTTATTTGCTTAAAAATGATTTTAACTTGTTTTTAATCTTAAAACTAGAGAGGAATTTCCTACTTTCCTATTTAGAGATTTGACTGCAGAGTTTGTGTGTCTAACCATCTCACTCTATGCCCTCGTTGTTTTATTTTATAGACTTTGAATACTGGTAACAATTTGCAATGAGACTCAACTAAATAAGGAAAATAAAAATCCAATCTCGAGAGGTGTAAAATAACAGCAAATGGGCTATAGTTGATACTCTAGGACATGGAATATAGCCCTGGAATTCTGCAATTGCAGCTGAAGACTTTGGAACTTTATTAAGAAATCCTTGGGTTTAAAAGCCATAGCCAAATTCTGCCATACTTCTCTCTCCTTTGTTCTGCATCATCAAAAAGTTCTCTGATGGGTTTTATTGACTGAGATTTCAGTTTACTAGCTTCCCAGTGGACAAAAATAAATGTCTGATGTTTTCTTTGTAACTATTTTCCTTTCCTCCCCGTGTGTGTGTGTGTGTGTGTGTGTGTGAGTGAGTGTGCACGTTACCGCTTTTTTCTATTTCCCTTGTGCTCCTTATGTGTGTGACAGGGAAAGACAGTGACTTTGCCTCCCTTGTCTTGGTGTCTGAATGGATACCTGGCATCTGTGTGTCTGCATGCTTGTGTGCCCTCTATGCATCTCTCTATATATATATTTCTATGTTTGTTGGACAAGATCTGATCATCTGATAAGTACCCAAATGATGGTGTATCAGAAAGAAAAGCTTTGTCTGTGATACAGGTCAAAATACAATGCCATTCTGTTTCCTCGGGTCTTCCAAGACTGGAGGTGCAGGCTCCTTTGCTTTCTTTTCTCACTAAAGCTCTACCAACATCTCCCTTCCAATGCTGTTAAATCAGTGATTAATGAAATCTTCAGTATGACAAACCTGATCTATCTATGAGAATCCTGAAGGGAATTTTCTCTATTACTCACAATTAAACAATCTTGCCGGGTAATTTTTCAATTTTCCTGCCAAACCATATAGAAATGAAATCATATAGAAATGACAACTGAGGGATATTCCCACATGAATACGCAGATGAATTTCATACCATAATTCTCAATTTCTGAGGTACTTCCTGTGAAAGGAGTACTAAGACTATTCAGTACTTATCATATGTAGATGTGTATATATCTTCAAATATCTCATGCCTTTCAAACAAACCTAGGGAGTTTTAAGTAGTGTTAATCAAAGTTTGTCGGGGACAATTACAGGTGCAATTTTCAAATGCCAAAACAGATCAATTTTTCAGTCACACTTGGAGTTATCCATGGAAAAAAACGCTGAAACCGATGAAGCAATTATGAATGTGAAGTGTACAAAGGAGAAAATATTCACCAAGTTGGGTGGTAGATATAAAGTGGTAGCAACAGAAGCAGGTATTTCCGGGCCACATAAGGTAAACCTTAATTTCGAGCTACATCTGAAATAAAACATATTCTAAAAATGAGCTCATCGTTCCAGTCTGTGTAAAAAGTTTCAACCAAAGATGCTATATTATAAACTTCCATCAAAGGATTCTCATTATCTTCCTCTTTACCAAATAGAGCAACAGACAGCCTGTGGGTTTTATTTTGAAGGCTTTTTGTGGCAAGTCCTCTCACAGGCCCAATTGCAAGGTGTTGAAATACCCAAGAGGATGAAAAATCTGAAGTAAGACTCATCTATCTCAAATAGCTGATAATCTTTAAATTCTCCCATGACTGACTAACAGTAATATTCCCCTGTATTCTAGATCTATGCACGATATCAATATAACAAGGTATAGAAATAGCTACCATTATGAATTTATATTTTATATCATAAAACTGAAAACTATAAAGTCACATTAGAATGACTAATAACATTACAGATATTAAAATGAATGATAGGCCAGCCCTCATTAGCTACTGTTTTCCAATCTAAATATAACAATGCACCTTCAGGCATTGACCAAAGGGAAAGAAATAATGTCACAAACCCAAAATTAAAACTATACACCAAGTCAGAGTTTTAGGAAAAGCACTTCAGGAACCCTCAAATGCATAGTCCCAAACTAAGGGGAAATATTTGCAAACTTCATTTTAATCTAAGACTCAGTATAATCTAATCTAACAGCTCAGAGAAAGCATCGTTGTACAGCGTTTGGTTGTTCATTATCCTGTGAGTGTGCTTCTGTCTTGCCTAGCAGGCAGCAGTTTCTTGAAAACAGTATAAGTGTCTTAATCACTTTTTTTGGTGGCACCGGGGATCGAACTCACAATCTTAATCACTTTTTTATTCAAAGGACCCATAGAGTATGTGCTGTATCAGGCACCCAAGTAAATGCTGTTTCAATGAATCAAAAGAAATTATGGAACTGCAGTTTCCACTTAGTTTCAGTGTCTGCTATACTCTATATGCAGAACTGTATTTCATAGTTTTTCAAGCTAAGGACCTCCCAATAAAATAACAGACCTCTAAAGGAAAAAAACTTTAAAAGATACTCAACGTATCTTGCTTATGAAGCTGAAATGTGTATAAAACAATTAAGAACAAGTAGAAGACACAGATTTCAGTAAAATGAAACATTTACAGTGCTAAATGTGAAATACATGCCCATTTCCATCCAGAATATATTGTTGGAAAAAGCATGCATAAATGAACGGTATTTTAAAGACACTTCATGGCAAGAAAACCTTAATACCAGTAGCAAAGTAGAATGCCATTTTTTAATTCTTTCTACAGCTACATTAAAAGTACAGTAGCTACTGCTTCACATCTACATTTCTCCTGTGTAAGCCAAATGAAATATATCATACAGACCAGTGTACAACGGGAAAAACTAACCAGAAACTTTAAACACAAATTTGACCCTAAAAATTGCTTTCCCATTTCTCAAGTACTGAGCCTCCTTTTTAGGTTCAACTCCAACTACCCTTCGTCTGCGCCCACGTAGGGGGGAAAAGAGGGGCCCCAAAAAAACCCTTCCAGAGATTTAAATCTGATTAAGTAACCACTTTCGCAGCCATCCTCTTAAGATTAACTTAAGAATTTGGTCAGTCCCCGCAGCCTACTTAAGGAAAACTGTGGACAAAGGAGGAACAGGAAAGATACCCCTCATCAAAGCGAAATCCCAGTCTGCTCCCTGAATACCTCGACCCTCTACCCACCCCCTCCCCGGGTTGCTGTGCGGGGCTCTGGACAGGTGGGAGGGAGCGCGTCTCCTGGGATCAAGAGATTCAACCAACTTTCTTCCACCAGCTCCTTTCCGCCCCCTCCCACCCAGCCCCCTACCCCAATCAAGTCCAGCTTCGAGTTGAAGCCACCAGGTAAAACAGCCTTGCACCCCCTCCCCCCTTGGGACGGGGATGGGAATGGGGCGGGTGGGGGCGCGCGTGGGCGGGGTGCAGGTGGGGGGTGCGCTGAACTGCAACTCTCCTTACCACTGGAGCGCCTGACGATATTCTCCAAAAATGTGTTCTGCGGTGCCACCAGCCCTCTCTTGCCCCCCGGCATCCTGGGTCTGAAGAGCAGCGGCCAGGATCCGCGGCGGGGGAGGGGGGGAAGCAGGAAGAAAAGGTGCAGGAAGAGGAGGAAAAGGTGTTGGAGACCGAGCCGAAAGAAGAAGGGGCGCGGCGGCGGCGGCGGGGTCCCCTGACTGTGTCACCAGTCCGACCCGGATGAGCAGCTCTGGGGAGGAGCACCAGGCAGTTCATGGTAGTAGCGCTCCCCCGGCCGCCGCTGCCCAGACTGTGGCAGTGCCGCACACGGGGCTCGGGAACTGCAGGTTCCGCCGGGCACAGTGCGCCTGCGCCGCCCCCGCTGTCGCTGTCCCGCCGGTGCTAAAGCTGGGGCTGCGGCCGCGGCGACGGTCGCCTGGGCGCGGGCTCAGCATCTCTCCCACTGGCCCGAGCCCCGGGGCTCAGGGCGAGAAAGAACGACCTCAAGCTACTCTCGTGCAGGCGCCCTCAGTGCGCAGCGAGACCTCAGGACTGCGCCCTCCTCGGCGGGGCCCCCAGCCCACCCGTGTCGCGCAGCTGGATCCCAGCTGCCCGGCGCAGCCCAACTTCTGTGCAGCTGCGCGTCGGGTGGCGGCGGCCTCTCCTGGGTCCCCCGAGACACTGGCACGCGCTCGCAGTCCAGTGGGGGGAGGGGGCGAAGCGGGCGCTGAGAGGAGAGGGCGACCGGAGGGGTCACCGCTCGGCCTTGCCCCCAGGATCCCCAGCTGCCGCGGACGCCACTCCCGCTGCCGCCCAGGCTGAGCACCGCGTCGGGACTGGCGGGGCGGCGCGCGGGGACGTAGAGCAGCCACCTGACGCTGCTACGCCCCCCTCCGGGCCCGGGCGCCCGAAGCCGCCGCGCAGGAGCTCACGGCACCAGTCGCCCCGCACCCCAGAGCCGGAGCGCGCGGGCCCTGAGCGCAGAGTTGCGCACGCCTGGCCGCGCACCGGAGGCTGGGGCTGGCGAGCTGGGGCGCGTGTGACACCCCCAGAGCTCCCCGAGGGCCGAGGCCTCGGATGCAAAGTTACTGAAAAGCTTGCCCTGGACGGCAGGAGAGGAAGAGGGGCTGGTCACGCCCGCGTGCCAGGGAGCGCAGCGGCGGGTGGCGCCGGCGTGGACAGCGGTGAAGGCGGCGAGGGCGAAGCCCTGCAAGGCTGGGACGGGACGGAAATGGCCTTGAACCACCCTCCGGTCCTTCAGAACCCGGGACACAAGTGGCACCAATCGAAGCAGTCCGCAATTCGGGGACTGCCACAGAGAAGAGAGAATATTTAAGCTCAAATAGAGCGAGAATTTTTTTTTTAACAAATGAAGCAAGGAAGTCCAAGCCGCGACGAATTTTTTTTTAATCTAATCAGCGATTCTCAAAGTGGATCCGAACCGAAGTGGTTGATCAGCACCACCACCAAAGAACTTGTTAAAAATGCAAATCTTGGGGTCTCCCACCCCCAAGCTAGGGGATCCGGAACTCCGGGAAGGAGTCGACTCTGTTGTAGCAACTCCTCTCAAGTTGGTGAAGCACTGAGCCAGTCCTCTAGTGTCTCCACCCGGGCCTGTTGGGGACGGTTGGTCTTGTGGAGCTGAGTCGGAGTGGAGATCAAAAGTGCACTGCAGCGGGGTCAGCGCTGGGCGGTGGGCGAAGTCTTCAGCGGCGACGTGGAAAGTTCGGTTGAATGGAGCCAGCCGCTTAGCTGGGGTCAGAACAGGCCAGGGGCGAGACTAACTGCTTCAGGAATAATCACGGCTTGCTAGAAGCAGAGGGACCTGGACTCCCGCAGAATCTGATTTTGTAATGTGCGCCCCCCCAACTTTTATCTCTCACAGCCCTTGATATGGATCTCTCTCGCTCTCATTTTCCCTCCCTCTTTCTTATCTCACTCTTCTCTCTCTTCTGTTGTCTCCCTGTGGGATCCCTCACCTCAGAGGATGGGGTCCAGAGAAAATTAAATGTACCAGGATCCAAGCTTTACCCAGGGTCGGTTTTTTCCCCCTCTCCTCTGAAATTTCCACCAACCCACCTAGGGCTTGTGCAGCTGAGCAAACCCAATAGGGTGACAAAAAAAAAAAAAAAAAAAAACAGAAACAAAACCAAAAAACAGAGGCTTGATGCATTAAGATTGTTTGCGGGGGAGGAAGAATCAAGAGATTGAGTTGAGTAACACTGGCTATTCTAGCTTTCTATCTAAAGCACTGCTGTTGGAGTAGACTTATCTCCCTGTACCTAGAATGTCCTACAAATACGTTGGGATGTCTTCAGTGAAACAATAGGAGACTCTGGCACATAGATGTGTGTGGTTAGTTTGCCACACGCAGAAACCAGGTTGCTCCTCAGAGGTTAGGGCTTCCTTCAAGTAGGTGGGTTAGGTTTGTGTCCCTGCAAGATGAATGCAAAACCTGCACCACCACGCCAACCTCAAACACACAGTTGAATTTCCCCTCTCTGGTGAGTCTTAGCGACTTGTGTTCAAAAGATCCTAGACTAATCCTCCATTCATTGACTGGAGCAGGGAACAAATACGCAGGCTTATTATGTATTTTTTCATAGATTGCTATTTTAGACTTCTAGCATATATGACAGTTCTATCATCATCATTAATAGGGACTATTCCAAATCTATACGTTCTTTTGCACATCATCAGCTGCCTACATCTCGCCTCTAGGTATTGATTTAACATCTCAGCTTCCCGGCATTTCCCATCTAGTATAAATATCCTGTTCCTGATCATTCTTCTGTGGGTGTATTAGCTCACACTTCCCAAAGAGGAAACTCTTTCGGAGTCCATTAAGACACAGTCACACAATTACTGGTAGAATGTTCCCATTTACTTCTGTCTGTAGATTTAATTAAAAGGATATCTTTTCCTCTTTGTCTTTAATAACTGCACACTATTATAACTTTTGGATTGTTTTAATGATTGTGGAGAAAATAATTTGTAGTTGTAAAGGGCTAGGTCACTTTTCTTAATCTTCTTGTTTAAATTTTCGTTTTTGTAAAGGAACAAACTGAGACCTAGAAAGAGCAAGTGCCTTATCCAAGAGGAGCCTGCGCTTTAGAGTGCTGTGCACAGAGCTTGGAATCGGGCTCCAGGCCCTGTAGCCAGAGCTTCTGCTAAATAATAGAAAATGGCCTGATCTTGAATTAGTCTGAGAGCAACCTCCAGCCAACTCTTTCTCTTCACAGAGAGAGAAGAGAAACCCCGGGCAACAGCTCACAACAGCTCCCAGTCAAAACAGAATTAAGGAAAACAGAGCAGCAGCAGCAGCAGCAGGACTGTAGGACCCCGGCCCTGAGGAAGGAGTCGGCAGATTGCAGCGAGATGCCAATACAGCATTTCAGAGTGTTTTGTAGACACAGTCCATATGTTGTGAGCAAACCACAGGATTTAACAGGTGAGCAAGACAGGAATGGAAACAGCTTCAATGTCACACAAAGGGCTTTGTTTTGCTGGCTTGTTTATTTTATTACAAAAATTCCATTTTCAGACAGAATCATTTGTCCTTTTCTTCTGTGTCATGAGATATGGGAATTAGAGAGGCGCTGTCTGTGAGAACCGTGAGTTCCAGTACTTAGAAGTGTTAGCAGACTCCAAAGATGGGGCAGAATGAAAGCAACTGCCCAGAAGGTGTCTTCCAGCCTAAAAGGAGCCTCAGCAAAAATGGAGCCTCAGAAAAATCATTTATTCATGAGAGATTTGTAATTACTACTGGTTCCCCAAAGGATTCTTTTATTAAACATTGCTCCTTTGAGGATTTGAAGTGTAGCTTATTTAATAGTAGCTGTCATTCTACATCAGTTTCCAGAAAAGTACCTGGATAAGTTGATCCCTTATGTACAAATGACCCAACAATAACTCAACAGGACTGTATTTTCTCTGCTCTCTGCCCTCCGTTTCTGTGCTAATCTAGTACAGATCCAAGTTGCAATCAGCAAATGCTGAATGGGTGGCTCTGACAGAGAATAGAAGGAAGGAAAAAAGCTAGGGCCAGATGTCGATCTCCAAGCTGGTCTCCAGCTCGGTTCACTCAGCAGCTACACCTATCCACTCCATTTCCTCCTCCCCAAACCCCACTCTGCCTCTCCCTAGAGCACCAGCAGTAAAATATACAAGCATTACTCCACACCTTTGCATGCACAAGTCCCAGACTCGTACTTTACCTCCCACCTGCACCACTACCTCCTTGGAGCTAAGTTGAGAGAAAGCAAAACAGAGGCAATATACTATTAGAGGCTCCGTACTTGGACTGTGGACCCAGACTGCCTGGAATTCAGTCTCGTTTCTACTAGGGCAAGCCTCAACTTCACCTTCTGAAAATTAGGCATTAAAAAGTACCTATTTAACAAGGCCACTATGAGAATTAAATAAGTTCCTATTTGGGAATCATTAAAATAATATCTACCTTGTAATATACACAATATAAATACATGAAAATTAATACAAAAATCACTTTCTGTCTTTAATTTTCAGTAGACTTTGATTTGGATGATGGTCACTACTAATGTTCACCAATATCCAGTTGCCTTTTCCTTCTCTTGAATTTAGAGGTGGCCCTGTTACTAGCACGGATCAGTGAAATATGGATGGAGATGCTGGGTGTTCTTTCTAAGTGAAAGCATGCAAAAGCCAGAACTCAATCTCCCATATGCCTCTTCCTCTGCCTCAGTGACTAAGCAATGCCAAGATATTCAAGAAGAAGAGCTGGCAATTAAGAGTCACCTAGATTTGCAGCAGACTTTATAGCAACAGAAAATAAGCTTTCCTTGTGTTAAAACACTGAAGTCTGCAGTTTGTTACTGTACTATAAAACTGCCTAGCCTGGCTGATACAGATCCCAAACTTGCTTTAAACATAGAAAATTAAGGGAGTTAAAACTGTCAACCCTGACTGCACTTAAGAATAACCCAGAGAGTTTATAAAATCTCAAAGTCCAAGCCACAGCCCAAACCAACTAAATCCGAATTCCTGAAGATGAGAGACACAGACATCAGTCACTTTTCAAATTCCTTAGATAATTTTACAATCTCTCAGGTTCAAATTCCCAATGACCCAAGCTCCAGTTGCACCTGCTCAGGAAGAACCCAACCCAGTGGATCCAACTGTGATTCTGTTCATGTGTGCAACTGCTGATTCTCGGGAGAGAATCACAAGACCTCTAAGATTGACGCATCACGAACTCAAGGCTCCCAAATTCAACCTGACTCTTTGAATGCACCCAGCCCTGCCAAACATCCCTAGTCAGCCGTGTCTTCAATTCTCAGCCCTTCTCCTCTCTCTTCACACTTCAGTCACTCTCACACCTCCCTGTCTCTAAAGATGACTCAGAGAGAATGTGTCACTCTGTCAACCCTTAGGTTCTTGCCTTTGTTCTCTCTCCTTCTCCTCTGTCTTCTGTGTGAAGAAGAAGCAACATCAATCCCCACCTCTCCTCCAATGGCCTGGATCCTAATCACTTGTGCCCCTAATAAGACCTCAGGTCACTGACTGTCCCCTCATTCCTCTCTTCAACATGTGCAAGCTTTGAAAATAACTGTCTCCACTTGCTGTTTCTCTCTAGCTTTTGCTCCATCTCTCCCATCCTTTCATGGTCAGTCTTCTTGGAAGATCACTCTTAGACACTCCTAGGCCACCACGGACCACCCTCCACTCCACATATCTTAAAAATGCCTCCCACACACAGCGATTCCATCCCGTGCTTAATTTTACTTTACCTACCTGTGACACTTGATGTTGTTACTACTCCTTTCATCTGGAAACATTCTCCCATCTTAGACTGACTGGTTGGCATATTGATTGTGTGACTTCAGCATTGTAATTCTGCTATCTGTGCCTGAGTTCTTTTATTTGTGAAAAAGAAACACTAATAATGCCTACCCAAATATGACTGATAGTAGAATCACATCAGAACATAAAGATAGACAATCTTGGAAACTGACTTCTGAATTAGAAAACTCTAATATCCTAAAGGGTTTTTTTCCCATAAATTTGTCACAAATTCATTTGCCAGAAAAACCTGAATTGTCAGGTAGCCCTCTGTCCTCTTTCTTGCTCTCTCTTGCTGTGAATATTGACCCTTTATTCTACTTGCTATGGATATTGACATGTTTTGCTGCATAGATATTACTGTGTTTGATCACAGGGATTGCTGTCCTTAAATGACAGAGCAGAAACAAATATAAGGAAATCCACAGATTCCTGAATTGTAAAGTATAGACCTCCTTTCTACAATTGTAACTCCCATACCTATGTGCTGACTGGTTCTCTCCATGTGGCAATTCTACTGGGATCCCTAGCTCAACATAACCAAAACAAATGCCTCATCCTGCAGCTGCTCAAGCTTCCTCTCTCAACGTTTCTGATCTCAGGAGAGCCACCTCTATCCACCCAGCTATACGAGTCAGGAACTTCAATGCCTCCTCAACCCACACATCTAATCCTTTATTCAACTTTTATAACTTCTCTGAGAAATCTCCATTTCTTTGGATGACCTCCCTACTTCCTGCCACCTTCTGCCATCCTCCACTCCAGATCCAAGACAATCCAATTCATTCTTCACCCTGTACTGTAGCTGAAACAATCCTCCCAAAGCATAAGTATATTTATGTCACTCTCCTGCTTAAATGCAGGTAAGAGTCTCATTGCTCTTAAAAGAGAGTCTAAAGTTCTTAGCTAGCCTTGTTACATCCTTCCCTACCTGACTCCGGCTTACCTACCCAGTCTCGATCCCCATCACCCCACACTGCAATTCCACATCTTCATCCTTTTCTGCTGTCTTTACTCTTTTTTGTCCCTGCCACTGCCCCCCTTCTTCCATCAATGTCCTATAACATCAACCATATTCCTTCAATTAATGGACTAGATATCACTTCCTCAAAGGACATTCCTGAATGTTCCAAGATTTGGCAAAAAGCCCTTCCCACTTCTTCAAGAGTCATCCTGACATAGGGGAATGAAACTCCCAACCTACTATATGTCTGGTAGAAGTTTGTGTTGTCTAAAATTGAAGAATGAATTTTATTAACAACAGGGGTTAAGAGCAGAATTTATTGAAAGAAAGAAAGCTGACAGAGAGAGAGACAGTAGGGGTCCCAAGAGGGTTGCCAAAGATTGTCTTTTCTAGGGACTTTTGTAGAGTAAAACCACAAAGTGAGGCAGATCTAAGGTGGGGAAAACATGGGAACTCACAGGTGTAAAGTGGAACAGAACTATGGTCAACCAGTAAGACTAATTGCTCAGGTAAAACTGATTAAATTGGTGACAAATGGAGAAGTGAGTCACAGAGCACGCGGGCATGCTTAAAGAGCAGTGACTCTTCCTGTAGAATGTTGGGATGGTGACTCCTGGCTTCCTCAGGGTAATAGAGAACTACTTAGAATATCAATCCTTAAGATGTGAGTGGATTTGCTTAATCTTTTGCCTTGAGATTTGGCCTACACCAGGAGGTCTCTGTCTCCTCCAAGGTTGCAAGGTATCTGGACTTCTGCACTGGTTCCTTGGAGGGCCCAGCCCTGTCTGTCTGCCTATATTTCTAACTAACTCAGCTGCCTGGAACAATCCTGTGCTTCTTGTACTGCAGCCCTGTCTGTCTGCCTATAATATTTCTAACTAACTCAGCTGCCTGGAACAATCCTGTGCTTCTTGTACTGCTTACATTTGTCTCACCACAAGTGAGAAAATATAACAGGTACAGCTGAAACTTTATGTTCCTCCTCACCATAGCTGCCACTGCCCTGTGACATCTTCACAAGAAGGAAAGAAACCTCTGCTGATTGTTGATAGAACCAAGTCAGGACACAGTAGTCAGAGCCTGGACATCAGCTTCTATTTGCCCCTCTGTGGGTGTCCTCCGAGGAAAACGGAGGGAGATTTTCTTGGTGAAAGAATTAGAAAACAGAAAAGTTATAATGATACGAAAGTTAGTGGTATATAACAAAAAGGTTAGTAACTTCCTTGGACTTAGCAAAGAGAAGTAGAGGATAGATTTGGAGACAGTGAAGCTCATCAGGACAGCTAGAACACTTATGGCTGTATTTTGTAGTCAATTAAAAGCATGCTTTGAGTAGGAAAGGATATGAGATTTTAGAAAAAGAGTTCTCTATGTTGCTGGAATATATAATGCCTCTGAAGAAGAAAAGTAGAGGATTATAAAACCAGACCATGGACGCTTGTATATGACACACTGGTATTTTTGAGTCACTGAATGCTCCCTTACCCCATATTTACTGTCAGCCTCTTGCTATTATTATGCCCCCCACCCCTCACCACAGTTCACCCTGCCTGGCTTTTGTATTTTAGAAACCTAAGCATTAGAACAGAACACAGCAAGAAAAGTATAATAACAAAGGTTATGTACATTCTTCCTAGATGTTAGGCATTGTTCTAAATACCTTACATGGCTTTTCTTGTTTAGTCATAATAGAGTAACATTAAGCTCTGTTCAACTCAGAAAATATTTATTGCACATCTGTCCACCAGATACCATAGCAAGTGTTCAAACTATCCCTAGTGAGTCAAATATAAAACTGAGGCATGAGGAAGCTAAGTACCTGGCAGAGGGTCATAAAGCTGGTGTGTCATGCAGCCAGAATCATATAACCAGGTATTCCATTTTCAAAGACCAAATTCTTAACTGTTCTATTTAATCATTGTACTATACTGTCACAAGAGTTGGAAAATATCTAGTAACCAACTACGTTATTTGCTCCCATCTTCATCCTAAATGAGAAAAAAATAATTCTTTGTATTAAAGGAGGAAAGACAAATTGGAAAGGAAATAAAGACTAAGAAATCCCTGCCCTTATCCTAATGTGTGTCTCCAAGATCTGGGTCTCCAATGAAAATATCAGAAAATAAAAATATAACTTTGAGTAGGGGTAAGGGGAAACACATTCAAACCAAAACTATGCTGCACATGAAAAACTAAGGAAAGAGTCTTCAAGTTTTCAAACACTATTATCCAACTCAACAAAGAAGTTGCTCACATTTGTGTAAACTCCTAGCATGTGTCTTCATTGTTTCATTTTCATCATTAAGATAAATGAAAACATCAACCAGTGTTCATGTTGAAAATATATTACCATCAATTGTAACCATAGATTGGCTATAGACCCAAGAGTTAGGCAGAAATCAGTGAAAGTAGCTGGTAACGATCAAGGGCCTTAGGAGATGTGCAAAGTGTTTAATAGTTTAATATTATTTGAAATTTACATGACATACATCTTTTTATCAGAACTTGCAGTAAATATAAACTCATACAAATATATGTCCATTTTTCTTCCTTGAGAGAAAGCTGTTAGTAGTTACCTACACACTGCTGACCAGATTTGCCACTTCTGAGTCTAGCAATCTCAGTGCAAAAAGAAACTTCTGTGTTCCTGACATTGAATTATAAGTCCAGGAAAATAGACTGAATACCCCTAGTAGGGTCACCCATCTAAATTTTAATGTCTACAACAACAGTGGTTGCAAAGGGACCACAGTGCTATAACTGGCTTAGTCTAGGCTGTATGCTCTATCTTGATGATGAAAAACACCACACTGAATAGTCTCACCAGCTCTGGAGACAGGCAGTGCTCCCCACAAAAAGAGAAAAGCTAAGCAAACTAAAGCCATGGACACCAAGTGCAGTAGCACTCAATGAATAGTAGCCACTGTGATCTCTGATCTTTTAATCACCGAAAGGAAAATTAGCAAGTTATTCAGTCTGACATTTTAAAATCAAAATATCCCAAACTCATTCAAGCTTTCTCTTTTTCCCAAGGCCCCTGTAGTTGTTTATGCATTCATTCTTTCTCTTACCAGCATTTATTAAGCTTCTGTTCAATTCATGGACCTGGGTTAAGTACTGCGGATCCCCTCACTTTACTCTAGATTTGATCAGTGGTGATCAGGCTAGATCAAAACCCATCTGTTATGCCACAAACACCCTGTCCTAAATTTAATAACAGCTCCTTAAAGAACAGTCTATATTACCTCAGCTTCAATAGACTAATTGAGTCAAACATGTTCAAAAGACCCAACTCTAAGAATAAATTCTCAAACTATCTAGGACGAAAGAAGGAGCATATGGGAACGCAGGTGGCCTTCAAGTGAGGCCTGCCAAGGTAGGGGAGGGTGCTGGGATGCAGAGGGCAGCTTCATGCCTTCCAGAAAACTTCTACAGTCATATGAATCTAATTCTTGTGGGGGGGGGAACTCGTGCATTTAAAAACTCATCCCATTTGAGTACTTTTGATCAGCTTTTACAGTTTTTAGGATACAGATAATGAATATATTTTGGTAGATTTATACAGTAATGTTATGTTAATCTTTTTCATGATGGTAGAACTTGTGCCTTTACAATTTTACTTTTGAATTGTTCATTGCTTGTATATAGGCCAACACTAGATTTCTGTATATGGCTTTGTGACCTTGTACCATGACCTTGCTAAACATGCTTGTCTGTTCTATTGATTTTTATGTAGATTCTTTGTAAGTAAAAAAAAAAGGAAAAAAAAGAAAAAGAAAAACTCATCCCAAAGAAGATTCTTATCACAAGGGGCTATTAAGTTGCATTCCACTTGCAGTATAAAGCCTTGCTTTAAAATTGTTCACCAAAAAATCCCCTATTGTAAGAATATCCTTTGAATATATGTAATGAATGCTGTCTACGCTGTACACCAAATTTAGGAAAAAAGGACCAGCACCTTCTCTAACTATAAGGTTCTTTGGAAAAACTATGGCATGGGTCTCACTTCCAAAAGTGAACAAATGACTCTTATTGCTACAAAGAAATAGAACAAAGTGTCTCAGATGTGTAAAACACGGTCAGTTTTTAAAAAAAGTTTTTATTTAAAGGACATGTATGGACTAAAGAGAAAATTAAAGCAATCAGCTCACATCTAGAGAGAAAGGACAGCCTGAAACAGCACACATGACTCCTTGGACATAGGCCTGAGTTTGAATTATAAGCTACAGAGATGAAGAAAACAAACTAGCTCTGTGCTAGGCTCTGCATTAGATGCTTGTCATAGTTCATCACTAATCCTTGTCACTTTCCAAGACAGACATTGTTCACCACCACATTCCAAATAAGACCGAGATTCTAAAAAGTTGAAAACATTCCTAAGGTCATTCAGCTGATGAGTGGTAGAACAGGATTCATATTCAAGCCCATTCGGCTCCAAAGCCCCCTCCCATAGGTTGACTCTAATGACATGAAGAGGAAGGAGTCCAAATCCCAGCGTCCAAAAAAGACACTGGTGAATCTGATTCCAGTATAGGCTATCATCATACCTGGTGTGGAACATGGCAAAGACTCGAGATAATGGCAACATTGCAGTCAGATGGGTAGAACAAGCAGAGGGGTGAAAGGGGAAGTGGTAGAGAACCACCCATCTGATTACAGACATCCCAGTGTTGAGAGGTTGAAAACTTTTAAAAAAAGAAAAGAAAAAAAGCAAAATTTCAAGTATACTTAATGAGATCCTGCATCTACAGGTGAGTTGTTGAATAAGACACATGTGCTTCATGGAGCTCTGTCCTTCCTGTTTTGGGGCTTACCTTCTTTCAAAAGGGGAGACAGACAATAAAGAAGAAAAAAAGACGTAAAATAGTTGCAAGTTCAATAGTTTTAAGGGGGAAAAAAAGGGTGAAAGACATACTTTAGATTAGGTTCTCAATATCTCTCAATATCTCCCAAGTGGCAAACTTGGGAGGCGAAGAAGGAAAACCCCAGAACAGGAAGAGCAGACCAGGCGGGGAAGAGCATATATAAGCTCAAATGGGAAAGGTGATATTTGAGGAACTGTAAGAAACGGGAAGCTGGAACAGAGTGGGCAAGGAAACACAAAGTGATATTGAGACATTCTGGGGTTGTAAACCAAAGCAAGGTGAGAACTTTTCCTGAAAGCCAAAGCATAAAGGAGAACCACTGAGGTGTGTTAAGTTGGTCTGTGACATGATCCTTTAGGTGGAGGAGTCACTGTTCTTATTATTAATGTACAATTGATATGACTTCATAACAAGAAGGTATTATAAAAGGCAAAATTTTATTAGAATGTGTTCGTTTGTTTTTATTTTTACACATAAACAAGTCAATAGGAATGAGAACTTAGTGATAGCAGTATTAGTTTGTCTTTGTAGCATCATCACTTTGAGGCTGCATGGAAGGTGTACAGAGAGGAAAATGGGAGACCCATGAGAAGGCAGTGAATGCCACCTAGGGGAAGGACATAGTGAGAATGGAGATAGGAAGAAGCAGGTGGATTAGAGGTGCATCTTGGAGATAAAGTCATCAGAGACTCTCCAGTGGAATCAAAATCCACATGGCAAGTGAAGACCAGGGAGGAAGTAGAATCACTTCTCCATTTCTGACTTCAGCAACTGGATGAACAATGATGCTCTTGACTGCATTGAGAAAAAGTAATTAGTGATAGACATGGTTCAGGATAATCATCAAGAGTGGGATTTGGCATATTTTGAATTTGATATACCAAGTGGAAATATCAAGAGCAATTTGATAGTTGAGTCTAGAACTCATGACTGGGTTGGTTCCTGGTAGCAAGTAAATGTGTCCTGATCAGGAGAATTGTGCATAGATTTCCTTGCGAGGTACCTGTATTGCTTCTGTATCTACATTACTAGTTCAATAATAGCCTGCACATGTCACACAACATACTGTTTTATGTCTGTCTTATCTTTAGTAAGTCAAGAGATTCAAAAAAAAAAAAGGATGATGAGACAAGAACTACAACAATGAAACCGAATCCTCACAGCACTGTTCATGTTAGGAAAACACGAGAAACGCCCTCACCATCCATTAAGCTAAATAAGTTATCACACACTCCTTAAATGAAATATAATTAAGCCTTTTGAAATTGCTGCTATAGGTCTACATTTATTTTATTTTATAGTATGAAGAGAGATCTGCACTATATCAAACAGGGGTAAGCAGGAGATAAAACAGCATATGTTACATAAATCATGATAGCCAGGGATTTAGCTCAGTGGCTTAAGTGCCAGCCTGGCAGGCACGAGGTTGTGAGTTCAATCTCTGGTACCGAAAAAATAAATAAATAAATAAATCATGATAAATTTTAGTTATGGAGGAAGAAATTGATGACCATAATGATAGAAAAATCCTGACAAAAATGTAAATAATGCTGACACTAAAATGGTGGTAGTTTGGATATGGGACTTCTGGGGGAGTTTTACTTTCTTTTTCATACTTCATTGTTTACTAAGTTATTTCTACAATGAAGAAATATTTTTATATGTGTATACTTTTGCTTCTGGTTTTATAATAAGAAAGAACAACAACACATTTTCGTAGGAAGAAGCAGACAAGCAACAGCCTGGAAACTTCAGGTGGTAACTGAGAGTCATGCTGGCAGCCAGCCGCTCTGCTACTGCCGTGATCACAGCGTAGCCTGGGTTTATTTAGTTCAGTGCAACAAATATTTTCCATACACCTACTCTGGGACAGCCTCTCATTAGATGATAAGGAAACGTGAATCCATCTAAAACACTGACTTCTATGTCTTCAGAAGGAAATAACCTGGCCTTAATTATGCATTTATAGAAGATTTATATAAAATTCCTGTGGCTGCCATAACAATATGCCATAGGCAGTGTGGTTAAAACAATGAAAAATTATTTTCTCACAGCTGGAAGTCTAAGGTCAAGGTGCGTCCTGAGGCAGATGCCCGTCTCTTGCTGTGTCTTCACGTGGTCTTCTATTGCTCATATCTATGTCCTAATCTCCATTTTTTGTGATGAGGATAGTGGTAATTGTAGTGCTTCCCCTTAAGACTTTGTTTTAAGTTTGTCATCTCCTCAGAGGCCAGTCTCCAAATCTGGTCACATCCTAAGGTGCTAGGATTTAAAACCTCAACATGAGTTTTGGGTTGAAGAGAAACAGCACAATTAAGCCCCAAACCAAAATCCACAAAATCTAACTTTTAGTGGTAAGATTTCAGTTTTATTTAGTGATTGACTTTGGATATCTCAGATTCTTTGTAAAATGTGAAGCAGATGTTTGGAAGTACCTTAAAAGTAATTAAGAATGATTATATAAATAAAAGAAGTTATTCGTGTCTTCTTAGAAAGTAGGTACTATACAATACATTCACTTTTATTACTTACATTCAAGATATGGAAAGAATAACCAAAATGTAGTTAAGAAATTTTTCCTTAACACACCTTTATGACTCAGACAGGGAGTACTTAGAATAACATTTTTAGGGAATGAGTATGTATTTATTACTATAATGGAGCCTTTATCATCGTTAGCAACTCCTCAAGTCACTTTGTTGTAGGTGTAATAAGGTCAGTCATGCTTCAATAAAATCAGGGATTAAAATGCTGAAACCACTGGCAAAATGTGAAAATTATTTTCCATACATCATGTTCATAAAATCGCCTCACTTTATTCAGGAATGCTCAAAATTCACTTCGCTTGAACCCATCTTTCACATGGAAGGAAACAGAAAGTACCTCTTAGTTGGAGAAAAGGGGGCTTCCCAAGGAAACAAATAGTGCATGTACATAACACAATGTGGCTACCCATGGTGACAATAATTGAATTGACTCTCTTCTAAGTTAAAAGCAACACATGGTTTCTCAGCAAATTCAAAATAATACTAGCAACATATCCTCTTTAGTACACATCCTAAAGGAATATCCCCTCCCACACCTCTGCGTTTTACTTTAGTTTAGTTTTGTTTTGTTTTCTTCCTGGCCTAAGCATTTACCTGGAAACTGAAAGAGAGCCAGCAGGGCTGCAAAAAAATAGCAGTGTTTGCCACCAGTGTCAGGTCCAGAGATGTTCAACAGATGTAGAGTGGATGTTCATTCATTCTCTTTCTGAAATGTATTCCCCTACTGCCTCCTGCCTTTTCTGAATTGTACCCAAGTTCCATTGGTAACATCCTGAGCCATATGTGTTAATTGCCTTGATGTCAGAGCACCAGTCAAGAGATCTGTTTGGGCTCAAGTCAGTCAGCATTTCCTACACACCTATTCACCATGACTGATTCAAAGATAAGTTCATAAGTTAGAACCAAAGAGATATAAAAAGATTTTACTGAACATGCCCAAAGAGAAGCTTCCACTTGCTCCCCTGGCAAGTGGATGACAAAGTCTAGAATTAATACAATCATTTTATTACATAAAAGGAAGAGCCCTGAGCTGTAACAGGTCAGTAGATGGAGCTTCACACTGAAGCCCACACATGAACCCTTAGCATCTAGATCTTATTACTCTGTTACTGTCCCCATGAATATTTGAGCTGGTTTGAATTAGGTTTTAGTTACTTACAACCAAAGATTTCTAACCAACTCATGAAAAAAAAAAAGAATGAAAACAATAATAAACCAGACATCCTGCCCTAGCAAATGTACCAGGAAAACAGTGCTATAAATGCTCCCTATATGTGCGCACTAACAATGAGGTTATAATATGTCATATAACAACCAAAGGAAAAATTCCTCCATATTCCCTCCTCAAGATAAAATCCAGAAAAAAACCTATCTAAAATCCAAATTCACACCTCTTCTCTTGGGTGGTCAATTTTCAATCAAATGGATGATTCATTTTATAGATTACTATCAGTAAATATCTAATTTCAGAATAACCTCCTTTTTTCCCATTCCATCATCAATTAACTCTGCTTGATTATTAGGACATAACTGAGAATGTATTTTTGCAAAGTTAAAAATACAATTTATTAAAAGAAAAATAAACTCTGCATTAGGGAATGAATATGTGGGATCCCATTAACTTGCATGATATAGGGGAAAGAAACTCCCAATCTATTTGATGTCTAGTACGAATTTGTGTTCTCTAAAACTGAAGAATGAATTTTAGGAACAATGGAGGTTAAGAGCAGGATATAGTTATTGAGAGAGAGAAAACTTCTGCCTGAGAGACAGAAGGGGTCCTGAGTGGACTGCCAAGGATCCTGTCTTTTCTAAGGATTTTATAGAGCAAAACCTCAAGGTGAGGCAGGTCCAAGGTGGGAAAAAATGGGAACTTGCAAAATAGGCATGAGGTGGGACAGAACTATGGTCAGCAAATAAGATTAATTGTTCAGGTAAAATTGATTGAATTGGAGACAAATGGGGAAGCTAGTAGCAAGTGAGCATGTCTAGAGAGCAGTGACTCTTCCTATAGGGGGCTGGGTTAGTGATTCTTGGCTTCCTTAGGGTGATAGAGACCTATTTAGAATATCAATACCTGAAGTTCAACCTTAGGAACTATGTGAGTGCATTTGATTTATCTTTTATCTTGAGATCTGGCCTACAGAGGAGGTGTCTATCTCCTCCATAGTTGCAAGGTATCTCATCTTCTGCACTGGCTCCTTTGAGGGCCTAGCCCTGTCTGACTGCCTATAATATTTCTATCCAACTCAGCTGCCTGTAACATGCACAGTAACCCATGGGGAAGATTGTATTGTTCTCCTTTTATAAGTGATAGAAAGGAGGTTCACAAGGGGTAGGAAGCTTGCTTAAAATTACATAGCAAGTAATTTTCAAAATTGAGATACCTACTCAGGTCTACTTATTAAATCTGTGCTTTTGAGTTGCTTATTAATTCATTAAATTGCACATCACTGTAATAAACAATGAGGCTGCAAAAGAAAAATATTACAAGTGTCTCTCCCCAAAGAATTTATAGCCTTGGGGAGGAGAGCTACATGTACTCTGTTACTGTTCCCATATGTTTGAGCTGGTTTGAATTAGGTTTTAGTTACAACCAAAGATTTCTAACCAACTCATTGGTTGAACCATCGTAGTGCACAAAGATGCCTTTACATAGCAATTCACAAAAGTCGAATGGGAATGTAGAAGAGAGAGCCCAGGAGTGAAGGAAAGGTTTCACAGCGCAAGATGATTCTGGAAATTAAAGGATGAGTAAGCAAAAAACAGGAAACTATCAAAGCAAAATCTATAGCACCAGGAAGGAGGAAAGGAAGAAAATAAAGTAGGAAGGAGACAGGCAGAGAGAGAGAAAGGGAAGGAAGATGCAAAGGAAGAGTAAGAGAGAAAGGAGAAGATGAAGAGAAGGAAGGAAAAATATAACGCGGAGTGTCTGGAGTGCGGGCGAGAAGGAGAGAATTGAAATGAAAATGTAGTGGTCCACTACATGATGCAAAGGGTAGGGGAAACACTGATACCAACATACATTTTGCCTTTTTTTGAGTAAGTCTGGGGCCTGGAGTGGGCTAAACTGGAGAAATTTTAAGTTGTATCATTCTTTCATTACTGTTATTTTTGTTCGTTTTTAGATTGGGTGCTGGGAATGTAACCCAGCATACTAGGCAAATACTCTACTATTGAGTCACACCCACCTTCTTGTTACTGTGCTAGAGGAACAGGATAGTGAGACAGCAGCGAGAAACCAGGTTCTGAATAGAAACCATGGCGTCAAAGGAGGCCAGGCCCTCTCTGCAGCATTATCTATACTAGAATAACCTGTGGCCAACAAGGAAAGAACGTGCTTCTCTTTGCAAAGGGGAGGGAGGTGGGGGAGGGAGAGACTCAGAGACACAGACACAGACAGACATAGACAGAGAGAGACTCAGAGACCCAGGGACCCAGAAAGAGACACAGGGAGAGAGCGCAAAGGATCATCACACTGGGTATGTTTACTGCTTGAACACTTGGAAAGCAAACTGAATGGTTTTGGAAAAATTCAGCAATTACTGGAAATTTTCAAATGCAAGAGATTCTGCCAGTCATAAAAATGTCTAAGTCTGACGTATTAGGTGGCAAAATAGATTCAGTTAATTTAATTGAGGCAGAAATAGTCAAGTATGAATCCACCCATGTAGGCAAAGCTTTAGGGGGAATAAAACAATTGCAGGGTAGAGATGGTAAACTGCTTCCTGTGTTCTTCAATCTCTTATAAATCAGATCCCCTTCTCTTTTAGTATGTTTAAACCAAGTGGTGCAGTTGCCTAATTTAAAGGGTGACAATGGGGAATTTACAGAAAATAAAATCATTATTCTGCTTTGCTTGCTGCCTTCACTGTTGAATGATAGCATAGTAATCTCAGCCACCAATGTTTAACAATATTTACTTTGGAGGAACTATAAATTCTCACAGATAGTGAATGTAAGTTATGTAACTAATAAATGCCACTGATGCATATTTTAAAATGAAGATGGTGTATTCCTGGAAATTAATTAGATTTTTAAAATGCATAGTTTAAGAAATAAGTTTAAAAGTTTGATATTTTTGTCATATGAGGCAAGCTTTTAAAATCTCCAGTAGTGCTACAGAGTTATTTTCATAATAGGAGATGAAGAAGCAGTTAAGAGTGTGGGTTGTGAAGCCTGATTTTGTGGCACAATTCCAGTTTGATTGCTTGCTAGCTAAGTGGCCATTAGTATTTTCCTTATGCTTAAAATTAAAAAATAGCAGTACAACATAGGGGTTTTTGGAGTTGAATGAGATTTTCATGCAATCAATGTTTCATGAATGCACCATTCTGTACAAATATATTGATTCTTCCTCCACAAAAGGATTTACACTCTGTGGGAGGCAAATGAACAAAATACAATCTCTTGGTTATGAAGAGTCCACTATGATTAGGAATGTGAAAACTTGATCAGACAGTAATTCATTTTGATAAACACTTGTCACCTGTCTGTTATATGCAGGCTGCTTCAGGCACTGGAGGGAAAAGGTGTGCACTAAATTTATAACTCATCACATTATTGCATATATTTTTATACAAGCTTAATAAAAAGTATCTTGGAAGCAGTGTTCTGTGGTACTGGATTTTCCACCACTGTGACAAAATGCTTGAGGCAATCAGCTTTATAAGGAGAAAACTTTATTTTGGCTCATGGTTTCAGAGGTTTCAGTACATGGTTCTTTGGCCATGTTGCTTTAGGCCTGTGTGTCACTGTACATCATGAGGTGAGGGAGATATGTGGCACAGAAGACTACTCACTTTATGGAAGCCAGAAAACAAAAAGAGAAACAGAAAAGGGCCAGGTTTTCAATATCCCCTCTTAAAGGGCATACTCCCAATAACCTAGCCTCCTTCCACTAGACTCCACCTCCTAGAGGTTCTATCATCTCCCAACAGGGCCACAAGCTGGGAGTTCAGCCTTTAACACATGGAGACTTGGGGGATTATTTGAGACCCACTATAGCAAGCTGGGAGATGTTATTGCCAGTGTGTGCAAGGGAAAAGTTCAGGAAAAACCTAGTGGAAAGGCACAAGATAATCTGTTCCTCAAAGGATAGAGAGGATTTGCCATATCAAATGTGGGCCATGCGCCATGAATGGTTGGCTCAATGGACCTGGTTTATTCACACCCTACACATTGCAAAGACAAGACTAATTCTTGGCCGGTTCATGGGAGATAACCTATAAGCCTTGGAATGTCCTGCCTGATTAGACTGTCTCCATATACCCAGGGCCTTGGGCCACACAAGGCAGTTTATGTTAAGCAGGTGATTTATGGCAAAGGCCTTGGACCTCGGGCAAGTTGCCTCAGTATGTCTCTGGATAAGCTGAATTCTGAGTAACTAAGATCAGCACAAGATATTTGCAGTGAAAACTGCACATCACGCTCAGGTGGGCTTTCCTGGTTGACAATAAGTCAGTGACCACACATGTTGCCACTTAGCAATAGTGAGAGAAATAAGTGCTGCCGACACAACTCCATTAAAGGAGGCCAAATGGAAGACTGTGCTGGTCTTTCCTGACTCTTTCCTGCTCTGTGCCCTTTTTAGTTCTTCTGCTTCCAACTTATGTCTTTTTATGGTAAAAAGCTAAAAATGAATATAATGATTCTGCTGAGTTCTTGAAGTCCTTTTAGGGCAGTGGTGTCAAATCTATGGCATGCACACCCCAGTGGGCATACAGAATTTTCTCTGTTAGCATGCAGGCCAATTCGCCCCAGCAGCCAAGCTTTGGGTAATGGTTGTTTTTCTAAACTAAAACCCCATTATTCAGGGTTAACTGCAGTGTTGGCACTTTGCCTTAAATTAGTGGGTTTTGGGTTAGAGTTTGGGCACTCACCTTTAAAATGTTCACCATCACTGCCCCAGGGAACCACCAAGTCTGAGAGCAGTAATGAGGACTTGAGAAAGATAAGCATGATTTCAACATTTCAGATATGGGGCACAAGGCAACTTAAGAGACCTGAGATGCACCACTCCAAAAAATCTATATATTTCTAAGTAAACAGGTCTCAAAATTGGAAATGACTTTTGAACACCTGAGACATACAGATTTGTAGGCACTACTTCCAATCAATAAATCAGTTTCTAACAGGAACATATACAATATATATCCCCAAAATTTTAACCACTCAAGAATCATCCTATCATATTTCATTCATGATTTTTAAAACTCACACATTAATTCTATTTTACTATTAAATATAAAGTATAGAGCCATGCGGTGGTGCACGCTTGTGATTCCAGCACTCGGGAGGAAGAGGCAGGAGGTTTGCCATGGGTTCAAGGCCAGCCTGTGCTAGTGAGTTCAAGGCCAGCCTGAATTTCAGAGCAAGATGCTGCCTTCAAACAAATAAAAGTAAATTATAGAGATTTTTCTGTAGTTCTCATTTTAAAACTTATGATTTTCTGTAGTAGGTACAGGATTTCTGCAGTAGGTATGGACTTTAAAAAAAAAGTCACTAGGATAATTATTCTTAAACATTGATAGATTTATATTTAGCAACTTCCAAAAACATGATATACAATAAAGATTTGTAACCTTGTTAACAGAAGCATGATCATTTGCAATACAATAATTAGCTAAATATTCTTCTTTTAGTGGGCTTAACAAATGTTTAGTGAATTAAGTATACAATGAATGAAGAGAATAGAAATTTTAGAAACATACTTTGGAAAGAAAGAATGAGAATTTATTGTGCAAAGTCAAAACAGGATGATTGTCTATAAAAATGATAACTTACAAAATGAAAAAATATGTCTTGATAATTGTTTTAAAGATGATATGACAACTGAATAAAGCAAATAATGGAGGTTAAACTGTGGTAATATATGATAATAAATTAATGATCTATTTAAATACTAATTGTGCAAAAAATGGGTTCATTTTATAAAATCTAAGTGGAATCTCAAGAGACCCCCATAGATTCACAGATCCTGATAGCTTCAGTCACAAATACTACAAAACTGAAATAATGAATACACACAAGGAATCACAGGTGGCTAATTGTAATCTCAGGTGTGTGAAAACTTTCTGAATCTGACACCAAAATCAGATCACAAAGGGATGGGTTAGAATATAAAGATACACAAATGTAACAAATTTTGTATTTTGAAACACTATTTTAAGTGTTTTCCCAGGGATTTAGTTCAGTGGCACAAGCACTTGCCTAGCAAGTGCAAGGTCCTGAGTTTGATTTTTAAAATGTTTTAATTTACAAGTTTAATAGTAAAGGCAAATATATGCTGGACGTGTGATTAAAAACTTCTTGCAAATAAACAGAAAGGTATAAACACTCACTAATGAGGATACTCAACAAGATCAATTCCCAACAGAAGTTTTTTTGAGATCTAGCGAGCATGAAAATTTCAACTAAATTCAACTTAATTCAACTCAATTCAAATTACTAATATTTACACCTGTTTTATTTATCATGTTGGCTATGATACTTTAGTTTATAAAAGTCCATTTTTATTTCAATATATAAAAATGATGATCTACATACTGCCAGTAGTATTTATTTTGGGTAAAAATATTCCAGTACATCCAAATCAACTTCTTTCAGTTTTGTATTAATACATGTTTGAGGACACAATGATTACATTCCTCATGGAGATTTGGTACATGTACATAACATGTCTCAATTCTTTTTACACCCTCTCCCTCTCCTCCTTCCCCCATTCTTTCATCTTTTGGTCCCCTCCCTTTTTGCAAAAGATTTGTCTCCCTATTTCCCTGTTATCTTTTATTTTGCTCTTTATTTATATTTGGGGTTCACCATAGTTTTCTATCACCCCTCATATTTGATTTCATGAGATGTTCAACTTTATGGTATTTGAAGCAATAGTTATATGATGGTTGGCACGGTAAGTCCTTTGGGAGTACTGTTACTGAAGAACAGCCTTTCCTACTAATATCCTAGTTACATAAAAGGAAGAAAACAACAGAATTAAAAAACAAAAGCATGCAAACAAGTGCACTGCACTCAGTGGCTCTTCAAACCTGGGATCTTGTGCCAATGACCTCGAATCTAACTTCATGATGTCTTCTATTTCTGACCTCCAACAGCTCTAGAAACCCTGGCTCAATCACCCAGTAGGAGTGATGATGTCAGTGATATCTGTAAGTGTATTTCCTATATTATTTTTCTCAGTTACTGGATTCTAGACCTGAAATAACTTCTACTTACTATTACTAGAAAACAAATTGTTCCAAAATTTTGGGTCTTAAAAACAAAATTTAAGTTGGTCATAGATCTTCGATCTGAGCAGTGCTTGGTCAAGCCAGTTGAGCACCATTTTACTGGTCATCACTTGGGACAACATGACAGATGGAGGTGGGAATCATGGAAATGTGTGCTGATTCACTTCTCTGAGGTGTAATACTGGCCTTAGTGTCTTAGTGAAAGGTATTGCCCAGCCAGCTTTACACGTGACCTGGCTTAATCTCAACACTACAAGAGAGAAGGAA